>MJUU01037275.1:102005-117174 GCA_002080025.1 Modiolus philippinarum | reverse complement strand
AAAAAAAATTTGGGCAGGGTTCCCCTTATAACCTATTTAATACATATTTCTCAAAATTCCTTCTTTTTTATCAGAAAACCTGATTTTCCAAAAAAATATACTTTTGGTTTTGTTTCCATGAAAACCAAATGCTCTTTTGATCATTACATGCAATTTCAGATCTCTTTCCAAAGAAAATTTTGGCAGGGGTTTGCCTGATAACCTATTTAATACATATTTCTCAAAATTCCTTTTTTTTGTCAGAAAACTCAATTTTTCAACAAAAAATATGTTTCTGCTTTTGTTTCCATGTGAACAAAGTGCTCTTTTATCCATTACACCCAATTTCAGACCCTTTCCAAAGAAAAAGTTTGGGCAGGGGTTCCCCTTATAACCTATTTAATACATATTTCTCAGAATTCCTTGTTTTTGTCAGAAAACTCAATTTTTCAACAAAAAGTACGTTTCTGGTTTTGTTTCCATGGCAGCAAAGTGCTCTTTTGTCCATTACACCCAATTTCAGACCCTTTTCAAAAAAAATTTGGGCAGGGGTTCCCCTTATAAGCTATGTAATACATATTTCTCAAAATTCCTTCTTTTTAATCAGAAAACCTGATTTTCCCAAAAAAATATGCTTTTGGTTTTGTTTCCATGGCAACCAAATGCTCTTTTGTCCATTACACTTTTCCAAAAAAAAAAATTGGACAAGGGTTCCCCTTATAAGCTAAATAATACATATTGCTGTAATTAAAATACTATTATCAACAGAAACTACAATTTTCCCAAAATTTCCATTTTTTGGTATGGTTTCTTAATAAGAAACGCAACAAACACAATAAGTCTCCCAAACTTCGTTTAGGAGACTTAATAAAACGAAACGTAGAATAACAACACTTCAACCTTACCACGTCTGTGGTGACATAATTCTGAAAATGTTCTTACTATTTGAACTTGTGTTCTGCAGTACATTTTGCATTTTTAACGGGTATAATCACAGTGCTTCCCTATTATTTTGATGTTATCGGTTCACACTGCACTATTGAATTCTTCTTAACTCATATAATTTCATGTTAATCCATAATATATATTCACAATTTTAAACTTAGTCATTGTCCGACTGGATTAGGTCCATTAAGTCATTTATTGAAAATCGCATCCGGCGTTTAAAAACTGCAATCAAGATTTCCCAGTATCTGGAGATCTCCTTTTGGTAAACTCTGACCAACCTCCATGCAAATTACGTCATTGTACCTGCAGACAAAGATTCTAACAACATGCTGTTTGTGTGTAAGAAACACTATCTCGACTGCATTGTGAATGAGAAGGGTATCGACAGTTCACCTGGAAGCCTTACTTATACCCCTACTACAATATCGAGGGATGAGATTGTAAAAAAAAAAATCACACTTCAGTTTTAGCATCAGTTGGCATAAAAACCAATCATGGAAACAATCAACTCCCTTATTTCCGGTGGGTACCAAAACTTCACAAGAATCTATACAAACAGCAATTCATTGCCGGGTCGTCCAGATGCACCGCTACCCCAGTCAGAGATGGCCTGAAAAATCACTGTGATAAAGTTTACTCCACAAGCGGCGTGAATAAAATGTTGATTCTTAAAAATTCCAAAGATCTTCTTCAACAGCTCTCCTCAACTAGTCTTACCCATTACCATAGCATTCAAACTTTTGACTTTTTACTCATTATACAACCTTGCTACACAATAAACTGAAAACATTAATAGCAGATTTAATACATCAATGTTTCTGCACTAAAAATGGATAACGCAGATACATTTTTTAGCTCACCCGGCCAAAGGCCATGTGAGCTTTTGCCATCACTTGGCGTCCGTCGTCGTCCGTAAACCTTTCACATTTTTACAATCTCCTTTGAAACCACTTTTTTCTGATCCGCCAAAAACGTGGCCGCCAGGGCCAAACACAGTTTAACATCGGACCCCATTGGAAAATGCACATTTTGGCTATCTCTTCTGAAACAACTGAACAAAACTGAACCAAACTTTACAGGAATGATGTATGGAAGGTCCTCAACTTAGATTGCCGAAATTTTCCCGATCCGCTAAAACACATGGCCGCCAGTGCAGAACATATTTTAACATGGGACCCTATGGGAAAAGCATATATTTGCTATCTCCTCAAAAGCTACTGAAGCATATTGAACCAAACTTTACAGGAATGATGTAAAGAAGGTCCTTTATGTAGATTGCCGAAATTTTTCCGATCCGCTTAAAACATGGCCGCCAGCGCAGAACATAGTTTAACATTGGACCCTATGGGAAAGGCATATTTTTGCTATCCCTCTAAAGCTACTGAAGCAAATTTAACCAAACTTTACAGGAATGATGTATGGATAGTCGTTTATTCAGATTACCGAAATTTTCCCGATACGCTAAAAAACATGGCCGCCAGCGCAGAACATAGTTTAACATGGGACCCTATGGGAAAAGCATATATTTGCTATCTCCTCTGAAGCTACCGAAACAAATTAAACCAAACTTTACAGGAATGATGTATGGAAGGTCCTGCACATAGATTGCCGAAAAGTTTCCGATCCCATAAAAAAACATGGCTGCCATCACTGAATATAGTTTAACATAAGACCTTAAGGGAAAATCACATTTTTATTTTTTCCTCTGATACTACTGAAGCAAATTCAACTAATCCTTACAGTAAGGATGTATGGAAGGTACTTAACAAAAATTGCTCATTTCATTTCGATCTGACAAAAACATAGCCTCCAGTGCAGAACATAACTTAACATTGGAGCCATCCATATAATCATCATCTCTGAAACTAATCAAGCAAATTTAACTTAATGTATAGGTCCTTTGCAAAAAATATTCATTTCAGTAGAATCAGACAAAAAATATGTGAGCTCATGAAGAACATAGCTTAATATTTTACCCCGTTGTCAAGAAAAAATCATTTTTAGTCATGTATGGCATAGACGCATTTTGTCAGGTGAGCGACACAGTCTCTGAGCCTCTAGTTAGTAGTAGGGAAAGACAAGAAATATTTTGTTAAGAACCACATTGATTAAAATAAGAAGTACACTGAGACTGACGTAATCAAAATGTTATAATTTTTGATCGACAATATTTTTGTCGAATTCGGAGGTCGTGTTTTCCTTATAGTGTGACGGGCGCTGTTAACAGAGCAGGACAGGCTAAACCTTCCGGAGCACCTAATGCCACTCTCAGTTTCACTGGAGTTCACACTGTGAGTGCCTTTGTTTTGAATGTTGTGATTTCTATTTCTGTGCTTTGTATCTTTCTATCGTCATTGTTTTCTGTGTTGAAGGTCATTATTTTCCTGTGTAATCGTTTTTGCCATGTCTTTGGACTTCGATTTTTGTAAATTCACCTCTTTTGTTCTTTCGGTATTCTACTGTCGTTGTTTCACTATAATAAAATGTTGATATGGTTTACTTAAATATTGGTGAAACTTTTTGAAATACGAATATGCAAATTTCATTGTTTTTTTTATCCTGTATTAGGTGGATTTTTGATAGTCATCATTCCAGGAGCCGGAAAAGAAGATTTTTTCTCTATACCAAGACGGGTGTACAAGAGCATGTATCAGGAAAATGAAATATGGAAGGTAAATTTGCATTATGAAGATATTCATCTTCGCTTTCAAAAGGGTGACGATCCAGCTCCCCATCTGGATGAGAACATCTAACGACCGAAGAGAGATATTCAAAATGGATCATTTTAGCATGGTTTTTCCGTCCAGTTTTCTTATAACAATCCCAATATACATCGGCAAGCGAATATCGAAGCAAACACGAGGGAGTGGGAATTCCAAAATAAAAAAAAATTAAAAATTTTTTTTTTTAAATAAAAAAATCACGGCGTTTATATTCAACACGAATAGAGACAGTATGACAAAGACAAAACAAAAATAAACGAAAATGAACAAGTACGCCACAAAACTAAAGCAGACAATGCAAACTTCTACTGCAAGAACTGAGGTATTATCAGGTGCTCAAGTGGACCAGGGTAAGCATGATCTGCTACACACGCGGCACTCGTCATACTGGCAGTGAAAATTTTGTTTTTTCTACAGTCAGTGTTTGTCAGTCCGGTAATAACTCTGGATCGGTAAACTCTGGATCGACCAAAATATTTATTTTTATCTGTGAAATAGAAACAGTACAACGGTCTGATAAATAATGGTAACAATTTGAATTAAAGAGAGAAATAGGGTTTAGTGTAAATAATTGCAAACTTACCACAGAATGGTTGAACCAAATGATGTTGGCAATTTTAATACAGATTGTGTCAAAGTATAGCTTTTCAAGGAATTTACATGTCCCGCTGCTACGGAAACATGACACATCCCCGTTCATTCATTCTAGCAAAGCAATATTAAAAGAAAAAAAATATTCCGATGAAATGATTAAATATTCAAAGTTCTATAAAGTAAAGATGAAACAGATTAGCAAAAAAATAACTTATCCTATTTGTAAAGAGTAACATAACTTAAAAGAAAAAGGTTCGTACTGCCGAATAATGAAACTGTCTGTATTTTCGAAACGACGAAGACTTGGTTGAAAGTATTTAGAGGCAGTCTATCAAACCTATATGCATTCCTAAAAATGCAATAGACTGAAAATGCCATAATACCTCATTATCCTAGTCAAAGTTGCATAATTTCAGTTACAGTATGCTGTGAATCTTAATGAAGATTTCCGTTATGTACACCCAAGATGTATGTAAGATGGATGAACCTAATTTTAGACTACGAAAAAAGTTTTGTATCACCAACTTTTTAAGTTTCACCAAGAAAACATGTGGAAAGCTATATGTATACAATTTTGCATGCTGATAAGCCTGGACAAGGACATGTAATGCTACTTATGATACTTACCAGCCTCTGGATAAATAATCGAAAATCCGAATTTCGCAACCAAAGATTAAATCATTCCTTCAATTTGAGAATATAAGATTCAACAAAAAATACAATATGGAACTAGGATCATAAGTGAAGTTACTACGGAATATAGGACATTTCGTTTTCGACACTGACTTGATCACGACCAGTATCAAACAGACTCTTTAGGTTGAGCTTAAAGCGTTAATCTGTAATAATGTCCATACCAAAAACAAAATGTCAAATATTTCTTAAATTCGATCTTCACTAAATAATAAAAAGAACTGAAAATAAATAGAAATACGTAAATTTCTATTTTAGAATGCTTGATTTATTTATATTTAATTCAAGGTATGACGCGTATGATATTACAAAAGTACTTAAATATAAGCAACGCGAAAAATGTCGTCATGGTGACCGCATAACTTTTTTGATAATGTCCAGTTTAGATATATTGACATTTTCAGCCATTTTAGATCAAAGAAAATTCATACAAATTACCCATAATAATATGTATACAATAAGGCACAGTAAAAGGTTGTCATTGAAATATTTGGGATCGACTGTAACACAGTCTAGAAAGAAATGTTATTACTTTTGTTTTGAATCTGGTTTTAGAGGTAATTATTACTTATTCTGGTTAATTGCCAAGCATTAAATAAAAAAAAATCGCAAAATGTTTAACATTAATTTTACTTGCTAAGTTCAAGTTGAAGTAATGCGATTGGAATTACATATACTTTATTATTTTCTATGACGATGCAATATTTTACTCAAAATCGTGGCAAGTACATTTTCAAGTAACATAAGGATAAGGCATAGTCGTCGCAATGTGAGAGCATCATTAAAAAAAGAAAAAAAGAATGATTGATGGTAACAATTTGATTGATGGCTTTAAAAAGCATAAAAAAATGTCATTTTGTTTTCTAAAAAAAACGGAGTCAATGTACATGAGAAAAAATCCCTACAATATATATTAATCTAAATAAATAGAACAGCGTGTTTTTCGTTGTATTCAAAAACTCAACACATTAAAAGGGCATAAACCTAAAGCAAGAGGATTCTTTCACAGACCCCGTACTCCTTGAGAGACAAACTACGTCACAAATGAAGAAAACGTAGATATGGAGTAAACAGACTTGAACAAATCCTTTCAAATCCTTAGGACTTCAGCTATGAGCTCATACCTAAATGAGTTCCAGACCACCTCTAGCACCTGCTGGAGTGAAATTCATTTGTTAATGTCGAACGACGATTCATCAATATTTTACTACATCCATGGATGCAGGATCGTCAGCAAACATAAAATTTCGACTTTAACACATTCTTTTCCCGACAAAGGGAACAAAACGATAATAACCACAGGATTATAATCAGTTTGATTGTAAAAAAATAACTCATGCACGGGGAATCTTTACACACTGCACGATACACTTTTTCTATAGTTGATAAAAAATAGAGGGATATGGAGTAAATATAAATCGAAAGCAGTGTAAGGTGAAGTGAATGGAATAGCATTTTTTCAATATACTTTTGGTTTTTGTTTTGTTAAACATGACCACATAGAATAACAGGTTTGATCATTCGTTAAGTATTTTGAAATATTCATGATCTCAAAATATTTAAAGAATAAAAAGAAAATTGTCTTTGAGATATTAAGCAATTTTACTACCATTAGAAAGAAGTCTATTAACACAAAACTTTTAAATTAACCTTTTAATTAATCAAATTACGGTTGTAAGATATGATTCTATGCATAAAATTTACCTAAATAGAACAAAAAAAGGCAATGATTCCTTTAATTCTTTAGCAAACCTCAATTGGTTGGTTGCTGGATATGATAACAAAAATCGTTTTTAAAGGTATATTAGCTATTTTCGGAAATTATCACCAAATAATGCTCAAATATAAGATTTAATGTAAGAGAATTACTGATGTCATTTTCAGGGCATGACATGTTCACACTTTCGGAGCATCCGATGTACTATGTATTGTTGTCATAGTTAACGTCATAAATGTTTAAAATTTTAAACCTTATGCCGTATAGCGGCTAATTTTCGCGTTTATTTGCATACTTTTTTTCACTCAAATCCGCGAAATTTTTGACCCACGAACATAACCTGCTATACGGTATATTGTTTATTTTGTGATTGTATTGCATTGCGAATTTTATCTTTTGAATACCACTACACTACTTTGTGCCATTTTTTTTTTTTTGACATTGGTATGTGCAATATACGTTGTTCTTTTTTTTTTCTATCACCATTGTTATACAAATGCCTGGGCTATTTTCAAAGAGATTTGTGATAGGATAGAATATACTTATTTCCTAGCTATTAGGAAAATAGCAAGTTTATTGCTCCACGTGACACAACTTTTTCACAACACAAAGCGGAAGGAACTAGTAAATGCCGGGGGAGCATAAACTTGTCTTCGAATAGCTAGTAAGTAAGGATTTTATTTTGCAAAAAACGAAAACAAAGGCGTTATTGTGATTTCATCGGTACATAGACAATTGGGACCAGTGGAAGACTATTTGACCGATGACGTCGCAATGACCCCATCAATTGAAAAATAGTAGTTTTATTTCAGCCTACTGTAATAAGGAGGTATAATAATTTCGTTTATTTTCAGGAAACTCTATTTTTACAGTAACCTGTAAGTTCAGACATTTTTTATGTAAAAATTATGTTTTTTTCCAATTTAAGGACGAATTTGAAAACACAGCATTTAACGTATTTGGAGATCGATCGGAATACGAAATCGGGAAACCCTTTAGAGATGGGTCATTTGCAGAACTAGAACTGCTTGATGTAAACGTAGAGACTGTTTACCTTAAACACTTGGGATTGTCATACGGTTTGTATGAATTTGCACTCAAACATAATCTGCTTGTATTTTTCATTTAAGGAAGCTCATTCAGTACATTTTTTAAATTTGTATCAGATATAGGAACTCCTCTGGTTTCTCTCAAAATTAATGGCTTAGAAAAATTTCTACACCTACCTTCAATTTCATTTCATGAATGTGTTCTATAGGTCAATAAAAACACACACATTCCGCTTAGACCGATGCTAGGAGCCGTCTTGAACTTATGGTGATGTATGAGCAAAGCTCATTGTTGAAGGCCTCATGGTGACTTCAAGATGAAGAACAACAATAAAAGCGTTGTTCGATTGCTTGGTTTTGCTATATTTCTCATATGGATACACTATAAGACTTTCAAATTTTGGCATTTTTTTGTTTTTTGTAATATCAAAATGTTATTCTGGCCGACTGTTTATTGTGCACACATCTCAGGATTTTATTTTGCCAAGTTTTCTTACGATTGACTCGATGGGTGCCCTTTGATTGTTAATATCGATAGTCTGTAAATACCTACCATATTGTATAGAGGGTGGGGTACTCATGGTCACATATTTCCTCGAAACTTTGTCCATCAATACAAGTCTATGACTTAAGAACAAACAGGACTCAAAAATTGTCCCAGTTTTTCGGTTGCCATGGTAACGGCTTTCCTTGACGTTAGGCTAAAATATGACGATTTAGAGCCGAAAAAACAGCAAAATTCAAACAGATGTAGTTCTATAAGTGCATTCTTCATGCGATTTTTTACATGGACAAAGTAAAATTTGATATTCTGCTGACATAATAAGATAAAAAAAATTAATGTTTATATCTGAGAGGAGTATAGGGTTGCGGCAGAAGGGGGTCTTTGGCCATTTTCAGGATAGCTCATTTTTGGCCGATTTTAGGGAATTATACCAGACATATGCAACAATGTTGGAAAGTGAGAAGATAAATGTTAATAAGTGCTAGGTATGAATTTTTAATTTATAGGAAAAAATTGTTGGGGCTATGGTATCCAAGGTGGTTTCTATTGTAGCAAAAATAAGGAATTATCACTTTTTTCAAGTACTGTTTTGACAGATTTGACATTAATAAAATTACATTCAGGTTTCAAGAATGGATGGTTGCTATGACTGCAAAAAATGGTTCGTTTTTTGTCAGATATAAAATTAATACAATCTCCTTAAAAAGAATTAGGGTTAATTAAAAACACCATACATAGAACAAAATATCATTTATTTTTTATGTTTTTGGGTGTTATAGTACTATAGTATTTGTTGCTACATGTACATTCAATTTTCAAAACCCCTTACCAGAGTTTTATTTTTTATAAATAAGGCAAGAGTGACCTGCCCCTTGTTGTTCAAGTGCATTAACAGCAATGATCTTCTCATGTAGATTACAATGTGCATTTTGTTAATAGCGGAATCATAACGATCAGTGGTTGATAACATAGAAAAGACTATACCTACTTCAAGCAGTATCAAAGATTACACAATAGCCCCTTAACTTGCATTTTTTTTACGTCTTTTGATGATCCTTGTCGGACCATGTTTCATGGCATTGGACGAATTGTGTCATTTAAAATTTGATTCTTGTTCATATGAAATATTATTAGAAATCACAACAAAAGTATGTTTTGAAATAGCAAACCAGCCTTTTCAGAGAGCAACAAGCATTTACAGTTTACAACATTGCCCCCTTGCCTGCAAAAATTGCAGTAATTAACACAAAAACCAGTTTTGATGTTTCCAGGTGTGCTTGTAGCCGGAAAAAAACATTACCAGAGCAGTGTGACTGCAATTGGCCATAACTGGACAAGGAAAGGACGTTGTAGTTTGCACATGCCCAATCAGAAGTATATACTGTAGCGTGTTTTTTCATAAATGCAAAAGAAATAAGTTGTCATTTACAAATTCTAATTTTGTGATATATTAGTATCATGGTTCAACATATTTGCACTTTAGAGAGGAAAAGGAAAGCGCATGTGAAAACAGAATTGGTTTGCGTTTCCAGTTGGCCGATATATGCACCGGAAATGGATCTTGAATGCGGTATATAAATTGGCTATATGAAGGAGCTCAAAAGCGTAACTTTTGTAGATATCTGTCATGTTTTCTCATTTCGAACTATTGCAGGGATCTTTATGAAGCGAAAGTCCCCAGCAGCTTGTTATATGAGTGTCTTCTAACACGTCCCTGTACATTGTTTAGAAGGGGAGATAGCTTTTTGTACTAGGATGAGTCCTCATTTCCAACATTTTAGCTAACCGAAACAGATGTACGGAAAGCTGTTATCATACCCTGGCATCAGCTTTGACGTTGTCAGTATAATCTTCAACCTTAAATCTTGAATGGAGATCTAAAGGACTAGGGTGTTGATATTTGATATGTGTGTTAATTGCTATTAGAGCTTTGTTGGGATACCTTCTTAGTAGACATTTTGACTTTGACATTGCCCTGAAGGCAATTTAAAAACTGTGACCTTGCTTCTAGAAGCTGGGCTTTAAGTGCTATGGCGTTTATTTTTTGTATGTGAATTGCCTTTAATCGAGGCTTTCTGGAGGTACCATATAATTTAGCCCCGTTTGGGAAGTAAAACTCATGAAAATTGAACAAGAGATGTGCAGCAGGATACCCTTTTTTTAAAATTTCAAATTTACTGGTTTCGTTTCTATTTAAACCAAAAGCTCCACTATCCATTAGAACACATTTTAGAAAATCCCCCTAAAAATAATTGGCAGGGGTTCCCTTATATATCATGTATATTGCTGAAATGCCGTTAATCGAGGTTTTCCTGAGGTACCATATTTGTAGACATTTTTTCCTTGATCATACCCTGAGGGTTATTTTTTAAATACACCGAGTGAAATACACGGAATGAATCCTCATAATTTATAAGGGGCAATAATTTGATCAAGACAGTAGATTTCTATCAAATACAAGGTAAAATTTTTATGCCAAGTTATTCATCTAAAATCTAATGAAATATAAAAATTCGACATTTTGAAAAAATGCAGTTTTGTTCCCATTTTTACTCTGGGAACGTTAAGAGCTACACCAGTCGTTTGACATATTGCAGAATGCATATCAAAAGATGAATCAAAAGAAAGAAACCCGGAGACTAAAAATAAGGCATTTTGCATATTTATAATTTAGCCCCGCTTGGGAAGTAAAACTCATGAAAATTGAACAAGAGGTGTGCAGCAGGATACCCTTTTTTAAAATTTCAAATTTACTGGTTTCGTTTCTATTTAAACCAAAAGCTCCACTATCCATTAGAACACATTTTAGAACATCCCCCAAAAAATAATTGGCAGGGGTTCCCTTATATATCATGTACATTGTACATTGCTTAAATCGTCAAAAATATGTAGTAAAGTACTTTTTTTTCTAAAAATTCAGTGTTATATTTTGCTTCCATTGCACCCGAAATCCCCACTATCCGTTATAACCCATTTTCAGCCATTATTTCAAGAAAATAAATTAGGCAGAGGTTCGCCTTTTAATCTAGGTAATGTATATTGCTTGAATCACTTGGAGAAAACTGCTTCGATGAAAAGTATGTATAGTTGCCGGATAGAATTCCCCCAAATAATTGGTCCTTGAGAATTTCAGGAAACTTTACAAAATTAGAAAACATATATTACTTTGAATCCATCATTATGTGAAGTTTGCCAAAGACCATTTAGAAATATTGAATAATTATTCACATTAACTTTATTACCTCCCTTTTAATATTATTTTTTTTCACTCTATCTGATTTTTTAAGCTTAAGACATCTCCCAAAAGTGTATTAAAATATGTAATTATAACGACTTGATATATAGCAAAAGTTAATGTAATAAAAGGATTGTTTCTGTGTGAACGATTAAACATTTTTCAACTATTTTTTGTTTTTGAATAACTAAAAGATGCGATTGTCAACTTTTTATCATGCCTCTAATTTCATACAGTCATGGTAAATGTTTATTTTCCAAACACTTAAATCCGATATGTTAAAATAAATCGATGTGGACTAGTACACATAGTGACTAGCAATCCACTAAAATTTGAAGGAAATCTGTGTAGGTGTGTCTTAGGAATTGCGTTCACAAGATCTGCCATAGTAAAACAACGGTGAATATTTAAGGTCCCATAACTCCGGAAAAAAAAATGACAAATCATAATGGCCATGCCATACAATTTAAAACAAATGATCCTTAAAAATGTCAACCGATTAACGATTTTCTTAGGAATTGAACAAAAAAGATATGCCACTGCGTAATAATGTTGAAATATTAAGAATCCTATAAAATTAGACGAATCAAAATGGCGATGTAAAATGATCTAGTACATATGATAACCAACAGTCTTTAAAAATCAGAACAAAATTTCAGTAGTCTTTTTTTGAGAAGTTGTGTCTACAAGAAAGTGTGACATATGGACGGGCTGATGGACACACGGATGTAGACCATTACTAGGTTCCAAGGTCGCAGTATAAAAGAATAAGGAAAAGTGAAAAATTGCCATTTAATTTCCATGGAAACTATCTGAGCAACCAAACTGAAACTGTTGGTTTCTGTGTCTAACAGTATTGTTTATTGATTTTTGTGTTAGAATATTGTCTGGTTTGTATCCATTTATATATATATATATGTCTGCTTCATCTTTTGTAAAGTCCTATACCTGTGCCCATGTTAAAATAAAAGTGTCTTGTCTAGAAACCAAAATCAAAAGTGTCTTGTCTAGAAACCAAAATCATGTAATTAACAATTGTTGTCATTATCGTTATTTGCGTAAAACAACGGCAGTAGAATACCGAAGGAACAAGGGAAGCGATGCCTACAAAAATCGAAGTCCAAAGACATGGCAAAAACGGTAACAGATAAAACAAAGACAAAACTAGGACGTGAGACAGACGTAAGTGTTATTAATGGTGTGAAGATCTTTATTTTGCTCATCTTTCTTTAAGAAATTCTGAAATGAAAACATAAGCGTGATGTGTCATGTTCGTTGTCATGGCAACCATCCTAGCAACCAGTATCAAGTCGTTGATTTCTTCGAAAGAATGTTATATTCGGGATGGTAATTATTTAAAAAAAATCGTTAACTTAGTTTACGGGAATTTCTCATTATTTATTTAAAAAACATTCAGAAAAAAAATTAAAACTTAACAACTTTTTGCTACCATAGCAACCATCATAGCAACCCAAGGATAAAGTTTGTAATTGTTATGATTATTATAATGTACAAGAGAAACTGACGATATCAAGTCCTAATTTTTACGTAATTTTAGAGAAATTTGGAAATCTAAATGTATGAAAAAAGAAACGATAAAGGTAAATAATTCTAAGTCGTGATACTATAACAACCAACCTAGCAACCAGAGTCGAATTCTTTGTATTTGCTTTGAAAAGTAATTATTATTAAGTGTATGAGGGAATCAAATTAAGCATTTCACTTTAGCAACGATAGCCCGAACACTTTTTTCCGTCAATTTTTTAATTTAGACCTAGTACTTATTGACTGTAATCTTGTAATTACCCAACAATGTTGCTTATGTAGGATACAAGTCGTCAAAATCGGGAAAAAATTAGCTATTCTCAAAATGGTCACAGACCCCTGTGTGCCTCAACCCTGCACACCTATCATACATATTATTTATCAAAAAATTGTAACCTCAATATTGTAACCTCAATATGTGACAGCAGAATATTTAATTTTGCCTGGCTTAGGTAAAATATGCAAAAAGACTACATTTAAAGAACCACATCTGTTTGAATTTTGATGTTTTTTCATCTCTAAATCATCCTAATTTAGCCTAAAATCATGCTACCTGTTACCATGGCAACTAAACCAGCGGGACTAGTTTAGGGATCATTTTTGTTCATGAGTCATAGACATAAATAAATGGACAAAGTTTCAAGGAAATCTGTGGCCATGCGTGCCCAAATATGGTTGATGGTTACAGAAAATTGGTATTAATATGTTGTGATTGTTTTCTGTTGTTTTTTTTTCGTCAGGCAACGGATGACAGCGATTGTAAGTTTTTTGTGTTGTATATGGAATACTCATGTGTTTTGTGGGCATGTGGTGTCTTTGGTCTTCCGTTTTCTGGTGTTCTTGCTTTTGCCTTGTCTCTGGACTTTGATTTATGTAATCTTGTGCTTTGTTCCTTCGGTATTCTACTGCCGTTGTTTTTGCCAGTTAATATTATGTTTGTTGACGATCCCGCATCCATGACATGAAAAAAGATGGATGTTGTGTTGCTCTACATCCTGAA
Organism: Modiolus philippinarum; assembly: GCA_002080025.1. Classification (NCBI taxonomy): domain Eukaryota; kingdom Metazoa; phylum Mollusca; class Bivalvia; order Mytilida; family Modiolidae; genus Modiolus; species Modiolus philippinarum. The sequence continues at coordinate 103,186 of MJUU01037275.1, read as the reverse complement.
TTCCGCTTAAACTGGTGCTAGGTGGTGTCTTGAACTTACTGTGAGGTATGAGCAAAGCTCATTGTTGAAGGTCTCATGGTGACTTCAAGATGAAGGACAACAATAAAGGCGTTGTTCCATTGCTTGATGTTGCTATGTGTTTGTAGACTTTGTCTCATGTGCATTTACTCCATATCCCTTAATTGATTATATACTACAAGTTTTTTTTAAATAAAATTGTTTAAACAGATTCCATGCTTTTAGAGAAATAATAGTCCTAATGTTAAATTAAGGGAAAACCCAGAGAAAACCATGTCCCGCCAATATTTTTATTTATTTTATCTCCGTTAAAAGCACACGGACTTAATATATATTTCCTTTTAATATTTCATGTAGTCTACAATGCATAGGTTCCAAGAAACTCATTATAGAAATTTACTCTTTATCTAGCCCCTTAAAAATACCGAGGCTTCATTCCGTGCATGACACTTGGTACTGAATTCGGACTACTATTTCGATTTATTTGGTATTGAGTACTTTTTTTACAACTTTTGGATAATTGCTTTCCATATTATTTGATTTTAATGCTGCTGATGAGAAGTTACTCCTTGATAAACGTATACAGCATAACGAAATTTACAGTCTTTTATGCAACTTGGGTATTTTTGTATTTTGAACCATTGGGCAGATGCCACTGATGGTGGACCAGAGGTCCCCGAGGGTATTCACAAGCCCAATAGTCAGACTTATCAGACATGGAAATTTTACCTTGCGTGTAATAGAAATTTACTGTTTTTATCAAAATTCTAACCCCTTGAAAATACAGAAGCTTCATTCAGTGTATGGCACTCGGAAGATGTCCTTGGTACTGGATTTGGCCTCCTATTTCGATTTATTTGGTATTGAGTACTTCATTTTTTTACAATTTTTGGATTATGGCTTTCAGTTTTATTTGATTTTAATGTTGACTTGTGAGGTTACTCCTTGAAACACGTATAAACCATAACGAAATTTACTGTCATTTATGCAACTTCGGTTTTTTTTGTATTTTGTATATAAACAACATCGGAAGTGAGCCTACTTAACTTCGACCTAGGATGTAAATGATCTTAATTATTACAAGTTCAAATTGATCTTGCATCTTGGTAAAATATTACTTAGGCTATCTTTTTCAACTAAAAACATGCTAAATGCGAAAAAAA
>MJUU01037275.1:81750-94269 GCA_002080025.1 Modiolus philippinarum | reverse complement strand
TGACCTATGACCAAGAAAATATGATCCATGTGCAAAAAGTTTAACACTGTTTGAATGGATAAAACCCGAGGATATCGAATGCTTCTGAAAATCTGAGGCTCGTACTCCCTTAAGTAACAGGTTCAAAGAATAAGTTGGCGTGTTGACATTCAATACCAATATTCACATTGTTTCTGTTGCAACTCATTTTAACGACAGAAACATTTTAAAACATACATTAGCATGGTCAAGCTATGCAAAAAGGATTGGAAATCGAATAGAGTATATAGGTCATTTCAGCTGTTTATATGACCGCCGTTTTCTTAGTTCATCGCTGTCTCAAAGTGTATGTCTGTGTTTTGTTAACAAACAAATTCATTTGTTCAAAGAAAAATTTTGAATCTTGTCTCAATTATATACTGTAGTACTGATAATAAAATGAAGCAACAATTTTTAGAATTGAAGTTGTGAAAAACTTATTTAGAGATTTTCAATGTCCCCTTCAAAGCAAAACACCTCATAATTACCATAATAATCTGGCCTTATAAAACCGAGTCTGTTCATGAATGCAGTGTCTTCAACTTTTACTTCAAGAGTAATGCGAGAGGTTGAATAGTGGGAAATTGATTTAATATGTAGACAGATATGTTCTTCTAGGGAGGTTTTCCGATTTCCATATACGTTCAAATGGTACAAAATGCCTCTACATGTTTGACTGTAAGAACCAACTGTTTACATCACCCAGATTTGATCCAACTATAACAGTTCGGGAATCGAAGAGGAGATATGTTTTCATTCATTTGTTTGAAAGTATTCCATGAATTCATTATACGTCGGTTATGGAATAGATTATCTGTTAAAGTGTCCGAATTAAAAATGAGTCTTAGGTCACTTTCGTTAAGATCTCTCGCTTTTGAAGCTTCATGTGACGTCGTCCGTAAACCGGCATTGAGATTACCTGTGACAATGAAATAAAAAACAAATTTCTAGGACTTTTTCAGTATATATATATTGAACAAAGTATTTCATTATATTTCAGCGACACAACCGCCTTTATCAGATACAAAACAAAAATGACACTAGAATAAACAATGTAAACTACAGAATAAACAATGTTACGTCACAGATAACGGAAATCTTTAATATATAGATATGGAATCCACAACTGCGTCGAGTGAGAAATGACATTTCTACACGTCTAGAGATAGTTAAATTTGAAATTTTTAAACGCGAGGATTGCCGAGCGTTTAAAATATTTTTAAATTTAACTATAGAGAGTGTAGAAATGTCGTTTCTCACGATATACGGTTGTGGAATTTATTTCTCTAATGATTTAAAGGAATTTTGGAAATGACCCCCTTATCTGACGATCTGAAATAAATGTGTTCTTTGAGCGTGACTTCATCAGTCATGGTCGCCTTTTTCTTGGCTTCACAATGGTAAAGTCTGAAAACGACAAACATATTTGACGTCATAATTGAATTTTTACCAATGAAGTATCGAGAACACTTTATGCATTAGTTGCTTAACATTTTGATCTTCTATAACTTGAAATTGACGAGAACAGCATAAGAATTATATAAAACATATTAAATCACTTTCAATGAATGAAAAAAATACTAAATATTAACAGGCCTCTGCTGGTGAACTCTTTCTTCCAGAGGGTATTTACCAACCTAGAAGCCTCGTTGCTGGTCGGAAACCCGATTTCACTTGGAAACTTGCAATATGTAAGTTTAAGAAAGATTTGTGTAAAACTTTGGAGTATTTCCCCATTGCAAAGCTCTGTCCTTAGCTGAAATCTGCTATTCTATTTAGATCCTATTGGTAATTTGTTGTTTGTCAGCATTTACACATTTTTCGGTTTACGGATTTTCAAACGTTTTAATTTGATCTGTACTGACGAGGAATGAATAAGTTGTCAAAAAAGTTAGCAAAAACGGCAACAGAGAAAAACAAAGACAAAACAAGGACGTGGGACAGATACAATGCACGGAAATAAAAAGATAACAGTAAGAACTAAGGCACTCATAGTGTGAACTCCAATGAAAATCAGGGATGACATCAGGTGCTCCGGTAGGATAAGCATGTCCTGCTCCGCTAGCGGCACCCGTCACACTATCAGTGAGTGAATCCAGGTTATGTCAAATCCGTAGAGACGTGAATCTAGCTGAAAATGTTTTCATTATGACACAGACACGTCATATATGTCAATGATGTCGTGGTGACGGCCATAGAATTTTGAAGGATGAAAGTAACAAAGGCTGATCAAATTCCTGACTAAGCAGCTTTTTGGGCAGTTTTTTTTGCTCTATTAAAAAATCACGGTATTAACTACATGCTCGACAGTAACGAATCAACAGTGAAATGTACACTCCAATGTACACTGGAGAGGTAGGTATATTGCTGCTCAGAAAGGGAAAGTTAACAATTGGGAAGTTAAAATCATCACGTTTGTCATATAGCTTAAATTGAAAACATCCATCTCCGTCAATGTATATTAAAAGATCTAAGTACGAAACTGAAGTAGGTGTATCAGTAGTCTCTTTAATTTCAAGCTCATTGGGATAGATCTGGTGTAAATATTCCTTTAATTTTGGATTAATTAGAGAACGTACATCATCTATGTAGTGGAAGTTGAAATTAAAGGACTGGACTAAATGTTTGTTTTTTTTCTGTGTTAGCTCTTGTAAAAAATTCGCCTCATACGAGAAAAGAAAAAGATCCGCTATAAGTGACGCACAATTAGTTCGCATGGGAATCCCGATTGTTTTTTTGAAAAACACGGCCTCCAAATTCGACAAAAACATTTGTATATTATAATAAAACAGTATTTCGGATTTGATACATCAATGTTTCTGCACTTAAAACAGAGAACGCACATACACTTATTCAGTAGTAGGAAAAGACAAAACATATTTTGTTAAAGAGCCACACTGAGTCAAACAAGAAGTACACGAAGAATGACGTAATCAAGATGTTGGATTTTTTAATAGATAATATTTAATCTATGTTATTTTTTAATCTTATTTAGCAAGTAATTCCGTATACTGTATGTACATTGATAAACAAAATCATAAAGACATTTTCCTTTTTCACAGTGTATTTCATAAAAAAATAGGGTGTCTGATAATGGAGCAATTCTTTTTTGTTGCAAAGAAATTCCAATGTTTCAAATTATTTTTCTCTATTCTCCATTTCCCTTACATGAATATTAATTTTCCAGCTTCTCTTGCTGATTAAATCAGGGCTTAAAAATTCCATGGTATACGATCATCAAAAAAATTCTGAAATAGGTATAAGTCCCTTGCGGAAAAATTTGAAGTTACGGTCCAAAATCTGATTCTTTTTTTTTAGTTAGTACTTGGATTATCATTCCTTTTTGTCTACGATCCTTCAATATCAATTGCTGTTGAGTTGCTACCAGAATATACCACAATGGAAAGTTTTTGCATGCCATAAAACCGGTTTAACCCACAACTTCTTTAGAAATGCCTGCATCAAGTTAGGACCATTGCGGCCGACAATTTTCCCGATGTTCTTCGGCTGACTTGTCCTTTTGTCTCATGAACTTCAGCTATTGACAGCTCTGTTCGGTAATTTTTGTTATTTCCTTCATTCAAATTAGGTGATATGTTCTTCATTTAATCTTTTTATTGTTTTTTTTTTAATTTTATCTTATCTTGATAAAAATTAAATGGATTTTTAAATTTCCAAGGTTTGTTATTAGTTTTTTATTCAATTTTGTTACTTTAATTCAGTTAATAAATCTAAAAAATTACATACTGACTATTAAAATCAAAACATATATTTCACGTAATAAATATATTCCTCCATCCATAAGGCTCCATCCTATTGGGTATATATTTCTCAACTCAACTAGTAATATTTGCACGCGTTTGGTCCACTCTTGGCGATTTTAATAAACGCTACCTTACTATCACAGCCAAACTCTTACAACAGGGTTACAGATTTCATAAGTTGTTGAATACATTTAAGAAGTTTGATAAAAGACATCTTAATATGGCGTTTCTTGCAAACAGCATATTACTAATGGTATTTCAATTCCTCGTTTCTACGGAAATATTGTTAACAAATGCAAAAAAACTGATAAAAGATTCAGAAAGGCTGGGACGAAACTTACACTCTTTTTGTAATTATTATTTTCATAACGAGAAAGAATTGAATATCGGTGGATATCAAATAGAGTTATGTAATTTCAAAATATAATAAACGAGCCATTGGCGAGTTTATCATATTTGAAATTACATAACGAGAGTTGATATCCATCGGTATACAATTCTTTCGAGTTGTTAAAACTATTTCTCCTATGATTTTCATAAATAAATGCAGTGAATTTTAAGTGCCGCACTGCTGTTTTTGTTTCAAACAACAACACCGTTGCTAGGTAACGTGAATCACACACAACGACATTTTACAGTGGTCCAATAGAAACGTCGAAAAAATAATAGCACATCACGCGTGATCAGTTATTACTTGGCGCTCGACCAGTCAAATTCCTTTAAAAGCGATTCAACAACTTCATATCTAACTCCAGCTTCAATGTCTCGTTGTGTACCATAAATAAATATTCATGCAAGGAATAGATAATAAGCGTGCATCATGTATCGACAAAATACTCTGATTGCGTCCGTTGAAATACCTTTTGAGATCTAGTGACCTTACAATTTTACACACATACTAGCCTCTCACTGATACTATTGATATCTACTGAAATATATAATAATTCTTGACCAAAGCCTTCGGGAAGTTTTGAGTTTGATTTTTCCTTTGTAGTGCTTTACCAACAGACTAGACTCCTTGAGGTAGCCGGTAGTGTAGCGGCGAGCACCCCTTGATCCATTTTTCAAAATTACATATTGCGATTTTGTCTCCCTTCAAGATTGTGGTCATGGAGTTAGTAGTATACCTGTATTGGGTTTAATGCGTATGTTTATTCAACTATAGGGTAACGGGACAGATAGAGGGCAGGTTTGTATACCAATAAACCAGTTTAACCACCGGTTTTTGCTAGCGCCGGTACCAAGTCCGGCTGTCCCGAGTTCCTATCCTTGGGTTACGTTTGTCTTTTGTTTTATTCGTGTTTTTCTTGTGTAGTTCCTATGCATATTGTGGCATGTTATTATAATTTTTGACCAAGGTTAGGGTATACTGTTATCCATTTTTAACATTTACATGTATATCCTGACATAAAAAGGGAGACTTCCGCTTAGGACATTGGTTGAGATTTAAGCGAAAAAGGGTTGACGTTGTAGCAACAAAAAAGGACTCTTAATGACGTTATTATAAAACATTTAAAGGAATCTGAAAACATAGAATGACATTTTAACGGTGTGTGAATCCTCTTCCTCCTCATTGCATTCTTGACAAAAGATGAATTTTTCTTTACATTTTATACATTTTGAATTTATAAACGGTGTTGTTTTATTTGCTGGATCATAAATATTTCGTAACATCTATCTAATATAATTATGCTTCGCTAAAATTTCCATTTAGTTCAATTTAAATTTGCAAAAATGTCTACCAAAATCAAATTCAATTTTGCTGAAATTTCCTTCTCCTTTATGTAAGCAACTTTCATTTATTAGTTAATAAATTTATTGTTTGTTTGAAATGATGATTCATTGTCCTTATTAGGTTAAGTTACTTAGAATTAAAAAGCAATCAATTTGTTGTCACTTTAAATATATTTTGAAACAGCTCATCGTCAGCTTACACTGTTGGTTTGTCGTATAATTGTTAAAAAAGGTAGCACGTAAGATATTTTTCTCTTTGAAGTTCATCTTGGATTTATTTTAAATTTTAGATGTAAACTGTCAAGAAGTCATACTCAGTATGAATTAATCTGTGCATTAATGTGCATTTGACAATAAATGATGTAAAGTAATAAATTTGAGGAAAATAATCATAGGAAAATAATGAGAAGGAAATACTTCGAAATTGAAAGATTAAAAAAGAAGACAGAGTCGAATAGTCCAAGGGATTTACAAGAATTATTACTTTTTGAATAATAAAAGAAACGGTCATAACATTTCTTAATTTTTCTTCATGATTTGATAAAGATGTCAAAAGATAAAAATTATCTTTTCAAAAATAGCATTTCCATGATGAAGAGTGTTGTCAATGACATAGACATTCATTTTACGTTTACTTTCGCGTAAGTATCTGCCTCTGTATCTGCATTAAGGTATTAATCAATGCAGGATTTGGTCACCAAAATAACGGAACAAAGCACAGAATTACATAAATCAAAGTCTTGAGAAAAGACAAATACGAGAACACCAGAAGACAGAACTGAACTGTATTTTCGGAATGATAACCAAACATTCAACTTTAATTTTGAGTTTATATCTCAGTTACTGCACATGGTTGGTTCAAGTAACCTTGAATGTTCATGCAGCTTATATGGTAGATAAGCATCCAAGCAAAATTGTGTACTGATGATCATAATAGAATTACACTTAACTTCCATCTTCTGCCTTCAGTTACTATACATTGGTAGAGCTATCTGACATAGGGCCTGTAAGTCTCGTTCACTTTTGGAACTTCCTGGACCAAACATTGTACCCAGAAGTTACATTTTAAACAAAGATATATGACGTTTCAAACAAAAATTTGAAAGTCATAATTCTCAGACGTCATGTTCTGGCGGGAAACGTTTTTGAATTGCCTGTTTATCGTGGATTCTCGTGGGTCACATGACGAGACTTACAGACCCTATTGCATTTGGATGCTTTCCTGGCTGTATGTCAGCATTCAGGCAAAATTAAGTTGATTTCATATACATTTCTACTATAATTCAAATTAAAGTTTACTTTAAAGTTAATATGTCAGTGACTTAACATGGTAAAATCATATTACCATGCATATGCAATACCTTTTCTAGTAGGCTAGCATTCAGGGAAAACAAGGTCAATTTGATCTACTTTTCCTGTATGGTTGATTATTTTCAAGTCTATGTCGGATTTTATATTTCAGTAACTGTATATGGTATGCTCATCTAAGTTTTTCATATCTATGACCATTTATTTTTGGTCATTTTTCATGCAAATTGGGCTCATTTTAATATACATCTTCCGCAAAATCGAACACCTGTAAAGTTTACATCAGGTTATATACCTCAGTTCTTGAACATGATAGGTTCATCTTATCTTGTATTAGTATGCGTTCTTGGTTGTGTGCTAGAATGCGGGAAGAATCGGGTCATTTTACTGGATTGATATATATTTAAGCTAACCTCGGAGTTCATATCTTAGATACTGTACAAAGTATATCTTACCTCGTATATAAATGCACTTTGATTTTTGGTCAGAATCTAGGTCAAATAAGGTTAATGTGACCAGCTGCCATAACGATGTGAATTTTTTAGATACTTATTACCTTTTCAATTATTTTACCCTTTTAAAAATTTCTTTCTGGTTCTGATTTCAGTGAGCAATACGAATAAGCCCTTTGTTTGCTCGTGACCAAATGAGAACACATAAATAACCTGAAAGCTGGTTTCAAAAGTCTTCAAAGTCTAACTCAGAGATATGCCCCTTGTTTTTAAGGGTTCGCAAACCATTATAAAATCAAATGAGAAGAAAAACCAAAGTTGGATACCACAAAGTCAGCTCATGTATATTTTTCTACCTGAGCGTACGTCAGGTAATACAAATTACTTAGAATGGTTTGTCTCTAACCTTTTTCCGGCAACTGAATCAGTTTTAGGGGATCCGGCTACAGAGATGCCGAGCGCGTCCCAAGGTGTTGGAAAGGGGAAGGTTCTGTCTACGTCCGGAAGACAGTTGATAATAAGGAAGGCATTTAAGTAGACATCGGCAGTACCAGTGAGAGGCCAGTATATATCTCCAGGTCACTGGCTTCCAAAGCTATTTTAACGGATTTGTGTAGAATATCCCAACGATTTCCAATATTACGTAAAGAATGTAAGTTACGACGAAGTTTTTCTAACTTTTGTATCAGTTTCTGGCATTTTGTAACAACATTTCCATAAAATCGAGGATGAGAAATGCCCTTTTGTAAGAGCTGTTTGCGAGTAATATTTAGATATCAAATGTTGAACTCTTCTGTAAAACTTCTTAAAAGTATTTGATAATTAATGAATCTGTAACCTTGTTGTAAAAGTTTAGATGTGAGAGTAAGGTTACGCTCATGTAAGTCGTCTAGGGTAGAAGAAACGCGAGCGAATCGTACAAGTAGAGATATAAATACCCCGTAGGATGGGGCTTTATGAACTTCGCTGTCTAGAAAAGGAAAATGAGAAATAGAGAAATCAAAATTATGACTTTTATCATAAATTTTAGTTTGTATTTTACCAGAGTCAATGAGGATACTTAGATCAAGAAAAAGGCAATATTTTGAACATTCTTTGTTTTACTTAGTTTTAGCATGATATAAAAACTGGGGATTGTAAATAGTAAGGATATCGTCAGTGTACCTGCAGTTATCATTGAAAATCGAAATAAGTTTATTACTGTTTGGTACAGTTCTATTTTGTAGCTTTTTCATGAAGTCCGGTTCGTAACAGAACAGAAAAAGATCTGCTATGAGAAGTGCACAATAAGAACCAATTGATATTTCGATGACCCGTTGATAACCAATGGTGCCAAAACGAACATAAATGTTGTCTAGCAAGATATTCAGCGCCTCAATCCTATCATCACATGTCTAGGAACAATGGTCTTTGTAAGTAATATTGGAGAAAAATCTTTGATTATTGTTACAGCAAATGAACTAATAACCCGAAAATTTGAGAAACCATTTAATAGGCTGTCCCATCTTGAATTTAATAAAAGTATGCTGAAGGGTTGTATAAAATCTAGAAAAATCATAATTGCCAATAGATGAAACTGGTCTTTTTCTAGATTGTAATTCGTCCAAGACTTCAATGAAAAATCTTTAAAAATCAATGTTTTGTATATAATACGTCTAAAAGATGAAGTAGGGAACCGTGGACAAGGGACTCCTAAAATATATTTACTTGCATTTAATGATACATTTGTTAATATACCCGGTATATTGTTTAAAATAAGCCATGGATAGATATGGAATAAATGCAGATGAGACAGTCTCTACAAATACATAGTGAAACAAAGCATTGGAACAACGCTCCTTTTGTTGTTCTTGATAACCATTCATTTGAATTCAAATGATAATATATATTTGAATTTTATACATATATATCATGTTTGGTCGGGGAATTTGTGAAAAATACCAGTCGAGCGATGCTATATTTCACAAGCATAAAGGGCATCCCCGACCAAACATGATATATCTGTTAAATATTACCGAATACATTTAAGTATATCACGTAGGTGACGGCGGGTTAAAAGATTCTTACAAACGTCCCAGGGAGGGATACCAAATGGTCATTTTGTTTAGCAAAATACCCAGGTGTCAATTTCTTCAGCCAAAACCCTGTTGCTTCAAAACTTGTTTGAAATGAAATTGATTTTTCAGAAATATATTGTCAGTCGACCCATCAAATTGCACCATTCTATTATACAGTAGAATTAAAAATTAAACATAATATAAGCAAATGTTCTTGACATGTTACTCTTATTCAAAACAAGCATCGTGTATAATAATTGATTTTTTAACTTGATTGTTTTTATAATCAGACAAGAAAGTATTCTGAAATAAATGAGTGCTTGTCAGATGTAAATATGATATTAATTAAGACTGTTTGATATATAAGTTATCGTCACTAAAAGATTCAGTTTAAACCGACGTTTCTTGTATTGTTGAAAATGATCGATCTATATCTTTTATCAAGTCATCATAATTGTTCTACGAGTTGTAGTATCCCAGATCTAGACTCTTACAAAATTTTAACCTAAGTCACTCATGCATGAAATGTAGGTCAAATCAACCTATTCTATATATCAACCTCAAGTACTATTCAAGATGCATCCATGGACAAAACCTTGTCCATCTATGACTTGTTATTCAAGAGATATTAACAAAAACACCCGATAAAAACTTCAAATCTTAGCAAAACGAAAGTAATAAAATAATTAAAAGTAAAATAAGATTAAATAGAAGAAAACAACTGCAGAAATCGCAGTATTTTTGTTCATAAATCATATGACGGTAATTGAAGAAATAAATTTAATGTGCAGTACGAGTTAACGTGTGTGCTACGGTCTCATGTTCATTAACTCCATATCCTTACATAAAAATACAAGAGTTTGTCTTTTAATGCAGTGTAGAGTTGATAAAACAATTCCCCGTGTTGAGTTGCATGCTTTTTATTTTTTCTCAAGTTTACACTTTGTTTATAAGTATTATCTAAATTTATGTAAATTCTAAAACCTGAGATCGTAGTTTTGTCCTTAGCTGTATTTTTTATTACTGCCTTTTCAGATTTCGTTTGGTTTCTTGCATTTCAAACTTTTTTTTTAAATTGTTGATTTTCTGTATTTGGGTATAGTGCTGCTGAAATGGAATTAATTTCCGAAATGGCCATACAACTCTTTACAATTTATCACAGTTTGAATAAAATTTATGCTATGGTCTCATGTTCATTTACTTCATATCCTTTCGTAAAATACGTACTATGTTAAAAGTTGTGCGGTTAATGTGTATACTAAATTATAGGGAAACGGGACAAATAAAGGGGAGGTTTTGGTACCCATAAACCGATTTAACTCTACCGCTGGCTTTTGCTAGTGCCGGTACCAAGTCCGGCTGTCCCGAGTTCCTTTTGTCTTATTGGTGTTTCTCCTGTGTAGTCCCCTAGCAGATTGTGGTATGTAATTATAATTTTCAGCCAATTTAGGTGTTTCCTGTTGTCCCTTTTTTTTCATACAGAGTAACTAACATTGAAACACTATATTGAAAATCAATTCTATATAAAACATTAGTCCATGGGCTGGAATAACCCCCTTGCACCAACCCACTTATGATCCCAACCCATATTTTTCAGTCTTTCTATATCCCCTTTTCAAAATTAAACATGTTAACATGAGCATAACCTGCACGCAATATTGGAACAAGCCCCTTTTTTAGACCCGCTAAGCGAAATTTTGGAAAATTTTGTTCTCATCAAAGTAATTCTTTCAATTGCTTCAAATTGTTGATTGGTGCCTATCAGTTATAAAAAATGGTATAGAATGATAAGCTATGGTATAAGCGTTACAAATATTCCACATAAGTACCATTTCTATACCTAATACGTTATAAAAATTGAAAAATCTTACCCCTACCCCTTCGAAATGTTGACATAAATTTTAAGATTTTTCTCGAAATCGTGTAAGTTCAACGGTCCTTAGAAACCAGTATGTTTTTCATTTCATAATTCTTGAAATTGTTTTTAGTCTTTTAATGTCCTTTCTTAAAAATAAAGCATGTTGACATAAATATGTAAATATGTTTTGAATGACCAAACTATCACTTTTAAAAAGACAAATAAAACGCATCTTTGAATATTTTCGTTTTCGACAAAGTTTTGTCCTTTTTATGTCTCATCTTACCTATGAGTGGTTCAAATTCATGAAAAGATGGAATAAAAGAGGAGAACATAATGTTTTCTTTACAACTGGTACAAATTATGGCAGTTTTGAAGTATTATGAACTTCCTACAGCCATAAAACTTACCCCTACCCCAAAAATTTACTCTAAAATTGTCATTTTTTTTGTCTATGTTCGCATAAAAATTACCAGAAGACGCAAATTGTGTGTTGTATATGACAAGGTTGTATGAATTATATTGTGATTTCGTATTTTAACTGCTTTTTGTTGACTTAAATTCATTATCTTGCCCGAAATTTATGAAAAATGGGCATTTTCTATATTTCAGATTTATCCAAAGTTCACTGTTAAATCGTTATACATTCAACATCTGGAAGATATATCTGCAGATATGCCAATTAATTGTTCTTAGGATTATAAAAGTTGTCTCAAAAAATTGCCTAGAAAAATAAGGACTGTTTAATGTGACTCTGAATACCGAAAATCTTACCCCCTACCCCAACAAATTTTCCCTGAAATTGTCAATTTTTTCTCTATGTTCGCATAAAAATAACCAGAACACGAATAATTTGTGTTACATATGACAATGTTTTATGAATAACATCATGATTTGGTATTTTACAGCCATTTGTCGACTTAAACTCAATACTTTTCCCCAAATTGATGAAAATTGGGATTTTCTGTATTTCAAATTTACCAACGTTCACTGTTTAGTCGTAATATATGTCAAATCTGGAGGATATGTCGGCAGATATGCCATTTAATTGTTCTGTATGATACATTAGTTGTCTAAAAACATTGTTTAGAAAAGCAAAGAGTGTTTAATGTGACTCTAAATACCTAAAATCTTACCCCTACCCCAACAAATTCACCCTAAAATCTTACCCCTACCCCAACAAATTCACCCTAAAATCTTACCCCTACCCCAACAAATTCACCTTAAAGTGGTCATTTTTGTGTCTATATTCGCAAAAAAATTACCAAAACCCGCAAAGTCTGCATTAGATATAAAAATGCTGCATTAATCTTATCATAATTTGTCAT
>MJUU01037275.1:59721-81601 GCA_002080025.1 Modiolus philippinarum | reverse complement strand
GATTTATCTGCAGGTATGCCAATTCATTGTTCTTGAGGATATATAAACTATCTTAAAGCAATGTGTAGAAAAACCAGGGGTGTTCAATGTAACTCTAAATACCGAATATTTTACCCCTGCCCCAAGAAAATGATGTATAACTGCCCATAAACCACCCACATGATCTTATTTGTTATATATGGAAGTCTCTGTGCATTTTCGTGTTTGAAATGTTATATTATTGGACCTTTATGCAATGTTCAGGCTTTTCAAGCTGATTAAAATGAAATAAATTGTGTTGAAATTTATTTGGGGGGTATTATGTTTGCGATTTATGAGAGTTAAGTTAGTCTAAAATGTTCAAAAGCATATTTTCTAATAGATTAGATATAGTGAAATAATATTTTATCAACATTTTTACGCTAGATACCAAATTCGTAAAGTTTTTACATCTCTAAGTCAAATTAGCAATAATTCTGAAAAACGGAAAATTCCCATTTTTCATATAATTTCGAGCAGAATGGCCAGAAAAAGACCCCTGAAAAAGTTTGAATCTACTTAAATGGGCTTCTGCATGTCAGTTTTAGTGAAATGCACACAATAATTTGCATTAGACATTATCTTTTTATCATTTAGAGCTCGAATATTTTAGACTTTCTCTTAATTTAAAGGGGGAGGGGTGCTAATTTTGGCATTTCTGATCCCACAATAAGGCTGACTCTAAATTTTTTTCACGTAATTTGTTGCTTAGATATCATAAATCATTATTGCATTGGCAATTATTGGATATATATTCAAATTTATACGATCAAGAAGTAAGAAAGACGAAATTGTGAAAATATATAAAATTCCGAAAAAAATTGATACCGAAAATCAAAATTTTAAGGACTTTAATGGTCTTTTTTCAACATTGTATCACAACTGATAAATTCGGCATAAAAACTAGATCAAATGATGAGATTTATTTACCCGAAAGGATTGAAAGCTAAACAAAATCGTCATTTTCGCTATTTTTGGCTGGGGGAGGGGTATATTTCTTGCATCCCCATATCACAAAAATAGCGTAATGTGCCCAAACTTGTGTTCATTGTAAAGTATATTAAATCAGCAAATTTCAGTACATCTAACTTATCTACATAAAATTTATGGAGCTTAAAAGATAAAATTAAGAATAAAACTTAAATACAAGAATTTTGTGTAGTGTACTATAAAAGTGACCCTATACTGTCTATGCGTGCAGGTTATATTCGTGTTTACATGTTTTATTTTGAAGAGGGGATATAAAAGGACTGAAAAAATCGGTCTGGATCATAAGTGGGAGGGGGGGGGGCTCGGAAAGTGATTTCAGCCCATGGCCTATATAATGAACATCAAGAGTAACGCAACACTAACGTGCATTTCTTTGTACAATTGCACCTTCCAGTTCAAACGGAAATATCTTCAAATACTTGTCAGATTATATTGAAATTTTTACACAATGATTCTGTAATCGTATTTACAAAATTCTGAAAAAATGGATGATTTTTGACTCCTCAATTTTAATTTCTAAAAAAATCACTTTTTCACCAAAAAAATGCAAAAATGACTTTAAACAATAAAAATTCAACCCTTGTTGCTCCTTACTTTAAGACATGGGCAGGAATAACTGTGTTTGGTAACTCTGTACTACAAATTTTACAGCAAGACCATTATACGGAAAGCAAATTTCTTTCACTTTCGATAAGCATTGTTGCCGTTGCTTCCTTTTCAAAATTTGTTTTGACAAAAATCTGCTCTTTGTTTTCTACCTTCCGAATTTTATAAAAATACATGAGGGATTAATAAAGCTTAAATATTTCAGAAGCTGGGAGCCATGATACAAGTGGTGCGTTTCTTCTGATGTTCAGTGATGCATATGTAAAAATACATGTAGAGAGAATTAAGGGAGTAGACCTGGGGTAAGTAAGAGATAACTCCTTCTCATATAAAAATTACTTGTTGTGATTGGTATGAAAAAAAAGCAAGATTTATAGTATTTTTCATACACAGAAATGAAATATCCATCTTATCATGAAAAAACACTCTAATAATAAAAACTTCATAATGCCTGCATAAAATTTTCCAGGTTTTTAAAGGAATCTATAAAAATATTGGAATAAATTACAGTAAGATATTTGGCAAGGGAGGTAATTCTTTCAACTTTCAGTATCAAGGAAAATTATGCCTTTTTATGCAGTTTTCCTAAAATTGTGAAAAAAATTGTACGATGAATTTTTCTAAAATTTTGACAAGAGTAATATGTGTGGATGATCTTTAATTTCTCAGTTTTTGTTGAAAATTGAATAATAGTATTATCATTTAGAAGAAATTGAACAAAGCTTTATTTTCAGCATTTGTTTTGACAATGTAATTTTTTTTGTACTGCAAATCAACAATTAATACGCGCTTAAGATATTTGTTATCTTGTATTTAGGTCTGCAAATTTCTAAGACACAGTTTAGCTAATTATGATCAATTTATGCTGTTTCTTATTAATATACAGTACAGTATTGTACGCCCAATGGCGATTTCTCACCTGATTTTAAGACTCCTAAGACATGGGTGTTTCTATTAACTGCATATCAAAGATCTTACGGCGAAACTTTTCAAAAATTTTTCTTGAAGTATATTAGCACATAATTTTTTCATGCTGCAAATTTAAAGGAAATTGAATTTGTGGATTTTTTTTTGTTACCCCGGGTCTACTAACTTAAACATAAACTTGTTATCCATTCAGAAAAGCAAAGATGCACAAAGAAAGTAGGGAGTAGACATCTTCCTTTCATTTCACTAGACAGACGCACATTGTACACTTTTCCGAATATCTACTGTCATGTATTATATCGGAAAGCGGCATTTACATCTAACTTTAAAAAAAAATCATAGGAATAAATGAATTTCAAAGAATGTGTAGCTGTAGTACAAAATAACAAAATACCGAAGTTGTTCATTTCGACAACTTATGTCTCTCCAGTGTAGATAAAATCAAAACATTTGGAAATCCATATACCGGAATACGTTTAAAAGCTGACAGAGAACAAATTTCCAATTAGGACCCAAATAATAAAGCCAAATTCAGGTAAGAACAGAGCTTTGCGAGAGGAAGATGTTTTGAACAAAATTTGTTAAATTTAGATATTGCAAGTTTGTAAAGTTTAGATATTGTAAAAAAAAAAACGGTTTTTGGGCAAGCACCGAAGTACTGGCTACTGGGTTGGTGAATACCGTCCACCAGCAGTGGCATCGGCCCAGTGCTGATAAATAACAAAGTACCGAAATTGCTGTAAATTTAGTTTCTGCTAATGCGCATTCGACAAAAAACGTTTCTTCAGTAGAGATAAAATCAAAACATTAGGAAATCCATATACCAAAATATGTTAAAAAGCTGACAGAGAACAAATTTCCAATTAGGACCCAAATAGTAAGCCAAATTCAGCTAAGGATAGAACTTTGTGAGAGGTAAATACTCCTTAGTTTTGAACAAAAATAAAATCGGTTTTCGGACTAGCACCGAAGTACTGGCTACTGAGTTGGTGAATTGCCTCTAGGACTAACAGTCCACCAGCAGAGTCATCGGCCCAGTGGTAATAAATAACTAAATCCCGAAGTTGCTGTAAAGTCAGTTTCTGCATATGCGCATTTCAACAAATGACGTCTCTTCAGTGCAGATAAAATCAAAACATTTTGAAATCCGTATACCGAAATATGTTTGAAAGCTGACAGAGAATAAATTTCCAATTAGGACCCAAACAGCAAAGCCAAATTCAGCAAAGGAAAGAGCTTTGCGAGAAAATACAAATCATCTAATTTGACTGCCTTTGAGGAACATTGTTTAATATAAGTGCCTTCAAGACATGTATTCAAACACCTCCTCTAAAGCTGTTTGCACAATTAAAAAATGATAAAAGTAGTCCACGAATTGTCCCCTTTAAAGTCTGTGGGTATTATGTTGGTACCTCAACCAACATGGGCGTCCGCTTGGAACATAATTAAACATATATACCTATCGGAAAATGCATTCATTAAATCTTTTTGTCCATTTTGAACCAAAGTTAGTAAAAGATGACTAAATACCGAAGTTACTGATCCTAAGATGGTCATTCTATAATAATTATGACTTTAAACTCGACCAGTACCAATCCAAATTCGAAAATTGCCCTCCCTGCTGATCTTAGTTCTACATTATTCTAAAATTAAGGATCCATACTTAACACTAATTATTCACTAACATAAGTTGATAGAATTTTTGCGTTGATTTAAAAATGGAAATGAAAGGCATTTAAGATCCTATAGGAAACACATGTTAAAACCTCTTTCAAGATAACGACAATATAAAATGTATTTAAACGTCAAACATATTTTCATTTGTTTGATGGGATGATTTTTTAATTGTAATTGAAAATACAGTATGCCTAAGTATTCAAGCCTTTTGAGTGTCCTATTAGTATAGAAATAAGAAGCAGTAGCCATATATTTATATCATTTTTAACACGGACGGACTGGCACTTTATTGTGTCATATTACACTTCACTGCTAGCTGTTAAGCATTTTTAAATAATGATCGATGACGAAAAAAAAAAGCAACTCCGGACTGACGAACAGTTATTCTGGAAAAGCGATTTATGAATGGATTTTTTTTTCAATCATGTACTTGGCCGATTCAACGCTGTATTGCATTAATTAGGATGTTGGCCGAGTCCGATAGGTCTTTCAACAGTGTAAATAACATGGATTTTTCATACGAAACTATACTGCAAATTACTTAAATACCTGATAACAACATATACAAATTTTTCTTTTATAATATTCATTGAACGCTGTGTTCATCATTGAACCCCGATAGTGACGTTAATTGCAAGCGTGATGTCTTTTACAGTTGGATAATATTTAAAAAAAAAATAACAACACTACATTCAATTACATATAAAGAATAATAATTTTAGTGACTGAATAAATGTTTGCCTTTCAATCATCAATTTTGATTCAAGTATTTACCTTTTTTGCAACTTAACAGTGATTCTCTCCGAAATTAGGAAACGGAGTAAAGTATTTAATAGATATAAAATAAAAAAAAAAATCCTCAAACAACTGCGATATATTGTTCTCTTGTAAGTTATTTTGTGATAACTGAGTGAACAGACAATAGAAGTTTTTGGGTTGATCCAGAGTTTATTACCGGACTAACACCGACTCTAACAAAACCGGAATTTTCACTGACAGTGTGACGGATGCCACGTGTGGAACAGATCATACTTACTCTTCCGGAGCACCTTATAATACCTCAGTTTTTGTAGGGGTTCACTTTGCTACTGCTTTAGTTTTGTGGCGTACTTATTCATTTTCGTTATTTGTTTTGTCTTTGTAATACTGTCTCAATTCATGTTAGATGTGAATTGCCGTGATTTTGGATTTATGATTTTAAATATTCTCCCTTTGCTTGTTCTTGCTTCTGTATTCGTTTGCCAATGTTTATCTCCTTCGTGCAAAGCTCTGTCCTTAGCTTATTTTTGGCTTTTCTATTAAATCATTTTGGTTATTTGTTCTCCATCAGCTTTAACATGTTTTTCGGTTAATGGATTTCGAGAGACATAAGTTGTCAAAATGCGCATATGCAGAAAATAAATTAAAGTAACTTCGGTATTTTGTTATTTATTAAGCAAAACATAAATGCTTGCCAGATGACCCCCTTTATGTAAGAATTGTCGCTCAGTAAAAGTGATTTTAAAGGAATACTTAAAATAAAATGCGATATTTATCTTTTTTAATTCATTTTGGTCAGTCAGGGATATGTTCAGCCTTTGTTACTTTCGTCCCTTCAGAAATTCTATGGCCGTCACCACGACATCATAGATAGATATGAAATGTCAGTGTCACAAATAAAAACTGACATTTTCAGCTAGATTCGCGTCTTCCCGGATTTGCCATTACCGGTTTTGACTTTACCCTGGATTGACCCATTGACCCACTGACAGTGTGACGGGTGCTGTGCACAGAGCAGGACATGCTTACTTTTCCGGAGCACCTGATGTCACTCTTGTTTACTGAGAGTTCACACTGTTAGTGCTTTAGTTTTTTGTGTTGTAGATGTTATGTTCGTGTGTTTATTCTACTGCCGTTGTTTTGGGAAGAATGCATTATAATTTTGTTGGAATTACTGAAAATAAATTCATATAAATATTTGTCACAACTAATGCAACCATAAACAACTACAAAAACCTATACAAATGTTTTGTTGCTGTTGAATACAATTGCTAAAAAAACTATCTTCTTATTCCTTTCTGAAGCAATATCTGCCACAATAATGCTGCCTACAATGGCGTAAAAAAGGATATTTGCAATGTATCATAATGAAGTGAGGTAGATATTTCTCATTTACCATTTATTATTGAAACACCATAAGAATTTTCCTGTACAATGAACGATTATATATTCCATATGTCTAAAACGAGCATCACCCTTTTCAGTTTTGAAATAAATACTTTTATCCGTGATTGAGAACAGTTATTCTCGCCTATGGGATAGAGAAATCTCGTAATTTGGGGTGGGTGAGATCAGCTTATCTCACCCCTTTGCGGGGGGCTTTCTCACATCACAATCGCATGCACGTGCAAAAAATTCAAGATGTCTGCCATCGCTTCGAATTTTCAAACGATTTATTCAGTTTTATTTGATTTCTAATTTAATAACTNTTTTAAGCTGAAATGTATCATGAACTGCGAGAAATGCAGTTTTTATTTAAACAGAGATTTAAAATAGTGCGCCAATTGTTGACAACGAAGTTACCATCCAGCTTTGGTAAACGTTAAGTAATTGTGACGTCATCTTTTTCCCGGGAACGTTTGTGATATATCTATGTGAAAGTCAAAGCTGAGCATAGTTTTTCGGGTTATTTCAGGACGTTAAAGCGAGAAAAAGTATCAAACCCTCGTGAAAATGCGAGATAGGCTGATCTCAAACCCTCAGGCTAAGATATCTTTTGTCCTACTCGGCAAGCCTCGGGATGGACATGATATCTTAGCCTTCGGGTTTGAGATCAGCCTATCTCGCCTTTTCCCTTGGGGTGGATACTATATTTCTCCCCCTCTGCATCCAAAGTATTAAACAAATTACAGTCGAAACGCCATTGTTGACATCAGTGAATTACTTCCCTTTTCACGACGTCATAAAGCATGGAGCACGCGTTCGAGACCGGGGTTATTTCGGTGCCAACGAGGCATTTATGGTGTGTTTTAATTCAAATTTTGCCGTTCTAAGGTAGTCAATATATCATAATCAAACTGTTTATATTGTTATGATGTGAAAACTGGCGAGAATATACGCGTGTTGCTTGTCTTACACCCCCCTGTGTAAGACAGAAAAATCTTACACTGTGAAATCAATGGATTCCCTTGTCCGAGGTGGGAGAATTCCTTGTCTTACACTAGTGAAAGGCAAAAAAAAAATCACGTGCAGTTTACCGGCCAATATTGTGTTTGCATATTTAAGGCTGTAGTCTATATCTGTCCTCATTAGTGATCATAACTTTACTTATTCTATGTATTATGAAATTATTAGATCAGTTAAAAAAAAATTTTTACAGGAAAATACAAGAAAAATCGTCTTTTAAAGTATCAGGCGCTCTGGTATACATTCCTGATGTCATGACGTTACAGAAAAGGGACATAACTCCTTGTGTAAACAGGCGAAAAGGGGCGATATTTTTGTGTGGATTTTAGTATATTTTAGGTTGAATAAAGTGACAAATAAAATCAAACACAAGTGGAAGTGCAAGACAACAGAATCTCAGACACATTCTTACAATTTATATGTTGAAAACTTTTGTAAACTTTCTCTCATTCTTTTAACAATTCACATTTCAATTTTTGCTTCTTTTCTTCCGTTCATATCTCTGAAAACAATTACAATTTGAGCAAGTTGCTCCATGTGGTTTATAAAAAAAAGTAGCAGGGACTATGAAAAATAAATTATCAAAATGAAAGACAAAATAATACGAAAAAGTTTTTGTAGAAAAATTCGTTGGCTTCAAAAATTGACCTGTCGAGCTCAAATAAAAAGATACAAAAATAACAATAATGATGACGAAACCCCCCCCCCAAAAAAAAAAAAAAAAAAAAAAAAAAAAAAAAAGAAACAGGTCAAAGGAGAAAAGCTGGAGTCATTCAAATTTCGAATTCGACAATCAATCTAGTTTGTGGGTCTCCTGAATCAATGTTGTTATGTATATACATTCGTTAACATCACTAATTTTGACATTTTAAACTTAAGCTAAATGACTGTTTTCAAGACAATTATCACACGTTTTACATGTATGAGAACTCTTTTGTTAAGAAATTTATTTATATAATATATTAAATATTTAACAGTTAATTCCTAGAGATATAGCAATCGCATTATATAATGATTCTAACCTTACCCGGATGATTTACAGTTTTCACCTTTGGGTGTTTTTCTTCATATTTTGCCACCAGAAGACCGTTTGAAATATGTTTCTTCATCCTAAGTTGTAATGTTGTAAGACTTCTATTTACGAGAAACCAGTCAAAAGGTGAAGATCCACAGCCATACACTACAATAAATATACCTTTTTGAATAAAGGAACAGAGGCGGTAAGGGCCTTATTTCGCCTGATAAATTTGGTTGAATTCACCGAATTTTCTTTTTGAAATGTTCTATGGTTATAGCATTTCCGTTAACAGTAACATTTCTCGAATATTGATGTATTATTATTGAGTTTTTGAGTGTAGAACAAGGAACAAATTGAAGGTTTTGTTTAAAAATGACAAATTTTGACTACTTTTTCTGTATAGGAAATATTGAGCAAATGTAAGAACCACAAAAATGCTGGTATGAGAGGTTCAATTCATTTGTACAAATAAGTTGATATATTTCATGACGTCAGAACTATACCTATTGTGACGTCATTGGTTCTAACTTTTGTATTTTTCTGTAAATGGGATCTAAGATTTAAAACTCACATGAAAGAAAATCTTTAGGTGCAACTTAGAAATTCACTGGAATCTTGGGACAAATCAACCCCTTATCGCATCTTGTCCTTAGGCATTCCTTTTTATTCAAAAACTGATTCATTCGAACCCATGTAGACGATATTCGACTTTCGAGTTGTTCGGTTAATGTCGACTTTTTACCCTAAATTTTACTGTTTACTGGTTTCCGACGTCACTTGAGCGTAATCAAGGAATTTTAATATTTATTTTTTTACCCAAAATTAATTGGTTGGAAATAACCCACCTGGGGTAAAATTGTAAGTAATGAAATGTTCAGCTATTATCCAATCATAAACACCTTTCATATGTTGATAGAATAGTTTTTTCCCTTTGCCTCCATATACAGGGACGCGATTTTTACCCCGTTTGACCTCTTTGACCCGCCATTCATATATCCGGAACGATCCGGAATTTGACTCTTGGAAGAACGTTTGTTGATGAGCAACCAATAAACCAATGTTCTACCCAAATATGATGCAGTTCTCTCGCCTGTACTCATGACACTGAATATATTCATTAAAAAATGATTGAAAAACCTTGGAAATCGGCCCTGTAATTTCGTATTTGCATTTTTTTTGCCATTTTGTTTCAATCCTTTTGAATTATACTATATGGAGTAAATGTATATTGGACAAAATCCATATAAATAAATGGTAATATTAAGCAAATTGAACAACGATTTAATTTTTGTTCTTTATCTTGAAGTCACCATGAGGCCTTCAACAAAGAGCAAACACTCCTACCTCATAGTAAGTTAAAGACGGCCCCTTGCACTGGTTTGAGCGGAATTCACTTGCTAAATGCTAAACAATGCTACATCCATGTATCCATCTTGTCATGGATGTGGGGTCGTCAACGAATATAACATATCGGGCAAAGTTCTCTTACAAATACTGCCATCCGTTGCCCGTCAAAGGGACCAACAGACGATAAAACATAAAAACGATCAAAGGGCACTCACCGAGTTTATTGTAATAAAACTTGGCAAGTAAAATCGGGAAATATGGGCAGAATATATAAGACTGAAAAGATTTTAAAGACTTTAAAAAAGATAAGTTCGTGAGTGTTTGTGATTAATGCAGTTGCCACCGTTGGTTTTGGACTCCTCTGTCTTTTGCCATATCATAACTTGTAAAATATTTTGCCCATGAACAACTTCTTATCACGTTATATTCTAAAAGCATGTAATGCAGTACTTGTTCCTGAGAGAATTTTCAAGATGAAGATGCTATTACTCCATACCTTTTCAGTTTATGTTTTAGATTCCACACGCCTTGCACTTTATGAAGAGAATTTAGTTTTAATTTATCCATATCCAACTTAAAAATACTTGTATTCCAAGATTCCCATTTTGAAATATCATTAAATAGTGTGGTCTAGAGTTTCAGTGATATACTATTAAACATGTAGGTTGTTCTGAAACTTGGAAACAAATGTACTATGTGGATGGTTTATAGAAAACAATCAAGGTGTCAAACCATCACTTCAGCCAATAAGAGCTTAGAGCATAATATAGTTATATATATCTAAATATAACTTTGAATTCCTGTACCTTTAAAAATAAATGTTGGAATGAAATAAATGATACACCTGTTTGAACATTGATGTATCAGGCTTATTTTGAGACCAAGATCAATTGACTAGAATTATCCTTTGAATACTTATCATAGGGGTTTGCTGGTATACAATGAATGTGTAATGTTTTGGTCGTAATCATGTATATTTATAGACAGAATTTTTCAAACCTTCGGAACTCTCTTGGAAGGCTTTAAAGGTATACTGAAGGTATCTGATATGATGTTGACCAGATATGCATCTTTCGGAGAATATATGGTTTCATACAGGTTAAACTTAACATAAATAATTGTCCAGACATATTTGAATATTGGGAAATTCAGTTGAAAATGTTTAAGAAATGAATAAGGGGTTTCTAACCTTAATACAAAATTTTGAAACACGTCTTAAAAAATTGTTAATAGCCTAACGTGATACAAAACATATATGCATGATGTATTTGAGATAAAGAATGAAGATTTAGCTAGCTGGTGCCTCAATTTTGGCCAATTTCGGTTTTTTGACACTGAAATGCCACTTTTACACCAATTTTCATGATTTTGTGCAAAAACTGTGTAAAATAGTTAGAAAACAACAAATGTAGGCTGATTTTACAAAGAAATTTATCGCTGTTGTGAATATATGTTCAGTGTTTCCAAATTTCATGTCGATCGGTGTCTCGAACAAAAGCGACAACTCTGACTGAGGTGCCTCATATAAAATTCTGATTTGTATACAATATTTTTTTTCAAGCAGGAATGGTGCTTATAAATGAAATTTGATGTGAACATGAACCTCAGAAATAAAAATATCATGCCGTTGCTCTACTAAACAGCGTTATCTGCACTGAAGAGACATAAGTTGTCGAAATGCGCATATGCAGAATTTAAATTTACAGTAACTTCGGTATTTAGTTATTTTGTTACCACTTGGTCGATGCCAATGCTGGTGGACTGTTAGTCCCCGAGGGTATTCACCAGCCAAGTAGGCAGTACTTCGGTGCTGACCCGAATGCCGATTGTATTTCGAACCTTGCAATATCTAAAATTTTGTAAATTTTGTTGAAAACTAAGGAGTATCTCCCTCATGCAAAGCTCTGACCTCAGCTGTTTTTGGCTTTACTTTTAGATGATATTGGGCATGATGACATTTAAGACTGACAGACGTACACCAAGTGTGGCTTCACAAGTCGTCTGCTACGTGAATCGGATTTGGTATTTTACTCAATGTTAAAGGTATTTTACTCAATGGTTAAAAAATGGTTTGAAAAGGTATTTTTGGTGTTAATTTATTATTTATGTAGTATAGTTAATTTTTGTAGGTAAGTATATAAATATACAATTAATTGGTCATGGCCTTAGAAACTGCACATACATGACCTAGATAATCTAAATCCAAGTTCAAGTAAACAAGGTAATTAACCTCCTGACATGTCTGCAGAAACACATTAAAATGGACATAAAATCCTACACAAGTTATATAGTAATTAGACGTAATAGATGTGTAAGAGTTTGTCTCTTAAGTACTGATAATATGATATGTAACAAAAGAGTTTGTCTCTTGATACATTATAAGAGTTAGTCTCCAAGAATACATTTTGGAAAGCTGAAGTTAGTCTCAGTATTTCAACAGCATGAAAGTGGATTTACTTGTATAATATCTGTATAGAAACTTGTAGCTTTGTGAATAAACTTATATACATTGTTAAAAGAAGTTGAGTGCTATATTCACTTGGCGACAACTGGTGGAAGCATAGTGGGATCTTGAAGACAATGTCACCCGCGAAATTGTGGAAGTTCGTTCTCCATTAAAAAGTAACATTAACACTGAACTTTGCTTTCAAAACATCAAGTTGCAATGCCAGATCAGTTCTGGTTGGATTTATATTACGGAAATAATTCATTCATACCTATGGTAAGAACATTTATTTGATTGCTACTAATGGCCAATAATTAATAGACATTTAATTGTATTTGACACTGAGAAGGGCATAGTATAAAAACTTTGGGAACTGGCATGCAGTAAGCTGGGGTAGTCAACTGGCGTTGTGTAAAGTGTGCTACATCCGGTTTGTACCCAAGTGGCATGGTGTAAAGTGTGATCTATCCTTTTGGTAACCAAATTGGCATGGTGGAAAAAATGGGAAAGGACCTTTTTCATAGAACATTGTATTAGTGATCGAAGAAAAGGAAGGAAATCTTAATTACTTATGCGTTAATGGTAACATTGACAGTTTCGGATTAACTTTTTGCGAAATAAGGATAAACATAGTGCAGGATTGTCCCCCTTCATAGGATGAACATTTGTTTTTTTTTAATCGGAAGAGGATTTGTGACATTTATAGATAAACTTTATTTCTTTTGAAAATACAACTTTAGATTTTCATTTTAAAGACAGTATACTTTTATCAGAAGGACAGTAAATTTAATTTTATTGAGCTAGATACTTTTTCATTAATTTTATTTTGAACTTTAATTTAATATTTGAAAATTTAATCTTATTAGTATAGTTTAAGCATTTGTTTTGAGTAGAGTGTATTGTAATTGTTGGGTATTGAGACTAGTTAGTCAGTATTGTTTTTAGTAGGTGGGTCAAAATTATTTAATAGAAGTTAATCATGTCTTCCGAGGATGACTCTGAGGTACAAATCAATAACAAGGAGGGTAAGTCCGAGGGTGATAAGGAAGATCTGGAGGATACATTGGTAAGTGAGGTCAATGTAATTCAAGCAGATGAGGTGCCATTACAGGAAATTAAAGGTATGGATACTGAGTCACTCAGAATATATCTTGAACATAAAGAAAGGTTGTATCAAGAAAGGCTAAGGGCTCAACTAGATAAAGATGACAGAGAACGTAGGTATAAATTAGATATGGAACAGCAGAAGTACAATTACCAACTGGAATTGGAGAGGCTTAAGGTAAGTGAGGGTGAAGGTGTAAGTAGTACCATAGTTCACGATGAGATGGCATATAAAGGCCCAAAGGTCCCAAAGTTCAAGGAAGGTGAGGATATTGATGCATATCTCAATACATTTGAAAAGTTAGCAGATGCGTACAAGTGGAATAAGGATACATGGGCAACAAGATTGGCAGCCCTTTTGTCTGGAAAAGCTCTTGAGGCCTATGCTAGAATGGATAGGGACGAGTCAACCGACTACCAGAAATTAAAACAGGCAATTTTACGTAGATATGAATTGACAGGTGATGCTTATCGTAGGAAATTCCGTACAGCCAAGCGAAAACAAGATGAAACATTTCAGGAGTGGGCTGTTCGTCTTACTCGGTATAGTGACCAGTGGTGGGAAGCTGAAGGAATTCCTGAAGATGCAGTAAAGTCTGGATCGATAAAGGAAGTCAAGGACTTGTTAGTTCGAGAACAGCTGATCGAGAGTTCATCAGAAGACTTGAGAACATGGCTTAGGAGAGAAGGCCAAAGTCCGTGAATGAAATGGTTATTTTGGCTGACCAATTCATAACTTCTAGAGTAAAGTCATCTGATTATAAGTTGAAGAATCAAAGTGATGTTCCGAGTCAAAGATCTCATGGCAATGGACGAGAAGGTAACGTACCGAAAGACACACGTAAATGTTATAACTGTGACAAGCGAGGTCACATAGCTGCTGAATGCAGATTTGATAAGAGAAAGGTAAAGAAGCCTTCATTTCTCAATGACAGGGAACTTGATCCAGAGCTGAAACCATACAGGGTTAAAGGTAAGGTCAATGGTAAAGAACTTATGATGTTACGGGATACAGGTTGTACTCAGACACTTGTGCACACTTCTCTTGTTCCGAAGAGGGCTTTACTGCCTGGAGACAAAATGAATGTGCTCTTAGCAGATGGCAGTCGTCGGAGTCTGCAAATGGCAAAGTGCTTTTTTGAGTTTGGTTCTGGAATAACCGAAGAGAAAGTAGGGGTAGTAGACCAATTGACTGAAGATGTCTTGCTTGGAAATGACATATGTAAGGATCATAAACAAGCATTTGTTACAACGAGAGCCCAGANTCAAAGAAATATGAAGAAAACAAAGGTTAAAGCAAAACCGTTGTTAGATGAAGATAACGAGGATGCAGTCCTTGGACAACTTTTCCAGAGTCATGAGAAGACATTAACAAATGACAGAGATATTTCTGAGATACAACCATCTACGCTGAGAGAGCTTCAGAGAAATGATGAAACCCCAAAAGTCTTATTTGAGAAGATTGAAAAGAAAGGTCTGAAAAATGGAGAACCCTTCTTTTATGTAAAGAATGGTATCTTGTTTAGGTGTTGGTCACCAAATGACAACAAAGAAGATGTGCATGAACAATTAGTTATTCCAAAGAAATGCAGGGATCTGATTTGCAAGGTAGTACATGATATCCCGTTAGCAGGGCATATAGGTATTGAGAAAACAACTGCAAGAGTACTCAAGAATTTTTATTGGCCTGGAATTCATAAAGACATATCAGACTATTGTGGTACGTGCGATGTTTGTCAAAGAGCTGCAAAGAAGAGAGGAAACGAGAAATCTCCTCTTGTATCTGTACCTGTAGTTGGAACTCCCTTTAGTAAGGTAGCGATTGACCTAGTAGGACCACTACCTAAGAGTACTCGTGGAAATAGATACATTTTGGTACTAGTTGATTATGCAACTGAATACCCTGAAGCTGTGGCGATATCATCGATCGATACAAAGACTATTGCTGATGAACTTGTCATGATTTTCAGTACAGTTGGTTTGCCTGATGAGATATTATCAGACCAGGGATCAAACTTTACATCTGAACTGATGAATGATGCTTGCAGGTTGCTAAACATTCGAAAATTGAGGACTTCTGCATATCACCCGATGGCAAATGG
The DNA here is from genome assembly GCA_002080025.1 of Modiolus philippinarum. Lineage (NCBI taxonomy): Eukaryota > Metazoa > Mollusca > Bivalvia > Mytilida > Modiolidae > Modiolus > Modiolus philippinarum. Next base: position 66,201 of record MJUU01037275.1, on the reverse strand, counting down.
CCATGTAGAGAGATTTAACGGCACTTTGAAGTCAATGCTCAGAAAGGTTGTTTCCAATAATGGATCGAATTGGGATAGCTACTTACCCTATCTTTTATTTGCTTATAGAGAGGTTCTCCAGGCCTCAACTGGATTTTCCCCATTTGAACTGCTTTATGGGAGAAAATTGCGTGGACCTCTTGATTTGATTTATGAAAGTTGGACCGAACAAGAAAAGGAAGATAATAACATCATACAGTATGTATTAGACATGAGAGAAAAATTAAAGAATATGTCCGAATTGGCCACTGAGAACATAGCAAGAGAACAAAAGAAGCAGAAACTTTATTACGGTAGAAACGCTAAGAGGAAAGAGTTCTTCCCTGGAGATATTTCAGAGTTGGTGGGTCAAAGGGCACCCAGACATATCATGTTAATATGTTGCGCAAATTTAAAGAATGTGAACAGAAAGTAATGTTTTGCAAACAAGAACCTATTGATTCTGATGAATTGCCCCAAGAGAGTTCATCTATAATGAATGGCAGACAAACATGGCAAGATGTTAAAATTAGCGGAGAGCTATCAGACAAACAAATAGAGGAAGCAAGGAATTTGCTCTTTGAATTTAAGGACATCTTTACTGAGGAGCCGGGGCATACGAATCTTGTCTCACACAAAGTAGAGCTTAAAGATCCTAGTATTTCACCTATCCGTCAAATGCCGTACAGAATTCCTGAATCAAAACTTTCTTTAGTTAAAGGGGAAATTGATAAAATGTTGGAAAAGGGAATTATCGAGGAGAGCAAAAGCAGTTGGGCATCCCCATTAGTGTTAGCGCCTAAAAAGGATGGAACTAAACGTTTTTTGCGTAGATTTCAGGAAATTAAATTCTCATTGTAAATATGATGCATACCCTGTACCAAGGATGGACATTTTATTGGAGAAAATAGGAGGTGCAAGGTACCTAAGTAATATAGATTTAAGTAAAGGATATTGGCAATTAAATGTTGAACCTAGTTCCAGAGAACTAACTGCCTTTATAACACCGTTTGGACTTTACCAGTTTAAGGTAATGCCGTTTGGTCTTAGTTCAGCTCCATCAACTTTCTCAAGACTTATGGCTATACTTTTGAGAGGGAAAGAACAGTACAGCGATGCTTATTTTGATGATACAACAGTGTTTAGTGACAGTTGGGAGAATCACGTAAAACATCTTCGAAATGTCTTTACTTGTATACGTAATGCAAACCTTACTGTGAGACCAAGTAAATGTTATATCGGTGGGTCAGAAATTGAAGTTGTTGGACACAAAGTTGGCAATGGAAAGATAAAGACAACAACTGAAAAGGTACAGGCAGTGAATGAGTACCCTAGACCATCATCTAAAAAAGAATTAAGATCATTTTTAGGACTGATAGGCTATTACAGGAAGTTTTTAAAGAATTTTGCTACTATTGCTTTGCCACTTACTGACTTAACTAAAAAGGGCAAAAGTGTTGCAGTTGACTGGAATGAAGAATGCGAGGAGGCATTTTTGAAATTAAAAGAAGCTCTGTCTTAGGAACCCATATTAGTAGCCCCAGATTTTAGTAAACCATTTACTGTGCAGGTAGATGCCAGCAATCGAGGAATTGGTGCTATATTAAGTCAGGTTAAAGATGCGGGTGAAGAGCACCCAATTCAATACCTTAGTCGCAAGCTGACAGACCGAGAAAATAGATACCCAACAGTAGAAAAAGAATGCTTGGCAATAGTATGGGCTATTCGGCAACTGCATTACTATCTTTGTGACAGGGAGTTTGAAATTCAAACGGATCACAGGCCATTAACATGGTTGGAAAGGGAAAAAGACAAAAATCAAAAACTTTTAAGATGGAGCCTTATCTTGCAACAATACAAATACAGCATTGTACACAAAGCAGGTAAGAGTAATTGTAATGCAGATGCCTATTAAAGTAAAATAAGAAACAAATAAAATCAAACTGTTTCTGGACTAGGTAAGTTAGAAACGTACAATATTGGTCGGAAAATGGTATTTTCTTCCAATTTAAGGGGGAAGGAATGTGAAAAGGTATTTTTGGTGTAAATTTATTATTTATATAGTTTAGTTAATTTTTGTAGGTAAGTATATAAACATACAATTAATTGGTCATGGCTTTAGAAACTGCACATACATGACCTAGATAATCTAAATCTAAAGTTCAAGTAAACAAGGTAATTAACCTCCTGACATGTCTGCAGAAACATATTAAAATGGACATAAAATCCTACACAAGTTACATAGTAATCAGACGTAGTAGATGTATAAGAGTTTGTCTCTTAAGTACTGATAATATGATATGTAACAAAAGAGTTAGTCTCTTGATACATTATAAGAGTTAGTTGAGTGCTATATTCACTTGGCGACAAATGGATAACAGGAAACACCTACAATGGCTGAAAATCATAATTACATGCAACAATTCGCGAGGGAACTACACAAGAAAAACACGTATAAGACAAAAGACAAACGTAGACAACGATAGGAACTCGGGACAGCCGGACTTGGTACCGGCACTAGCAAAAGCCAGCGGTAGGGTTAAAACGGTTTATGGGTTCCCAAACCTCCCCTTTTTCTGTCCCGTTTCCTTTTAGAAAAAAAAACATACGAATAAACCCAATACAGGTAGACTACTAACTCCATGACCACAATCTTGAAAGGAGAAAAAAAGACAAAACCTAATTTTGAAAGATGGGTCAAAGGGTGTTCGCCGCTAAACTGCCGGCTAGCTCAAGGAGCCTAGTCTGCTGGTAGAACACTGTCGCACTACGGAAGAAAAATCAAACTTAAAACTTCCCTAAGGGATTGGTCAAGAATCATCATAAATTTCAGTAGACATCGGCAGTATCAGTGAGAGGCCAGTGTGTGTGCAAAATTTTCAGGTCACTAGGTCTCAAAGCTAATTTAACGGATGCAAACAGAACACTTGCCGATATCCCCCATTACGTAAAGAATGCAAGTTACGTCCCAGCTTTTCTGGATTTTTAATCAATTTCTGGCATTTTTCAACAACATCTCCGTAAAACTGAGGACTAATTATTTTTACACACCTAAAATATATATTTAGAATAGATAATAAATAGTCGAGTAAGACTTTAAGGCTACTGAACATCTGATTTATAAGTGGAGTTAATCATTCTTAATGGGTAAGTGACATTGACTTTTTATGTTTACTGTTGGTGTAACCAACAATCCGGTAAAACATAATTATGATATTAATCTCAATAATCTAGAAATTTACTAAAATCAGGCTCCTTTATAAATCCAAGTAAGCTGAAGCCAAAAGAAATTCAAAAAGTTATGAATCCGCTAGCTATACCGAAATCACAACTCAAATGAGAAACGTTTTATGATAATACTTTTAACTGGCCAGTAATCTGGAAACTAATTAAAAAGATGAAAATCCAAAATAAAATTGCTGAATTTCAATTCAAGTCTATACATAATATTGTTTTCACTGAATTTAGACTCAATAGATTTGGTTTATCACAAAACCAGGGTAAATGTCACTTTTGTAAACATCACCTGGAAACACAAACCCATATGTTCTATTACTGTAAAATTATTTACCCATTTATAACCTTTGTTAATAAATACCTTAAAGCGACACGTATCAATGAACATATTACACTGACTGAAAAGAATATGATATTTGGCATTTATGAAGGACCAATAAAGGGTCAGATATTGGCAACTATTGTTTTGACTATAGTGAAATGGGTCATTTGGAAAATAAGAAATAAGCTAAAACATAAAAAGAAAAATTCAGTTTGAATGACTTAAAATGTCGCTTCCGTGAGGAACTCAAAAAACAACTTAAATCTTCGATTACATAATCGAGCAAACCAAACACCTAATATCATTCCAAATATCAAAGCTACACTTGAATTTAATAAAAATCCTGAATTTTATGTCATATACTTTATTTTTTATGATTTGATTCAATAAAATTGTTGACAGTAAGCAACGTCCGGGTTTCAATCGTTGTTGATGACGGCAACATAGTATTTATAGCGTACTATGCCGCAAATTTAGCAATGAAATACTGCAAGTTCCATTGTTGTTGATTACGGTAACATATAGCGTGATATGCCACCAATAGTAATTAAATACACGTAATGTCCAACGTTGTTGATAACGGTAACATAAGACTTTTTTTGCCATCGATATAAAAGTTCTGAAATACAAATCTACTGTATTGCATGAAGACATCTGATCATCTGCATGTGTTTTGACTGAGTCTATGGTCTACAAGGTAGACCCACTTAACTTTGCGTTTGCATCTGTGCCATTTTTTTATCTGGGCATCACACCACTGCTTTCTGCTATGACATTTCCATATCACAATTTGGTCTCCAGTCACCATTTAACTAACTGATAGGCAACAAGTCCAAATATATTGAGTTAAAACCCATAATAAACGACCACAAATAATAACAAAGCAATAATCCCCATACTAGCAAATAACAAAGCAAACAGATTACACAACCTAAACACAAACTGAGAACTGGATCATTTGAAATGAAAATAACAGACTGCATGTAATAAAATACAGAAGAAGACCAGAACACATGAAAATTACTTCCACTCAGAGTCAGTCTGCTTACTTTTTGTATGTTCCAACTAAAGCCTCTCGTACTACTATCAGCACCATGAGTACTGTGACCTTCATTAGAAATATCAGATTTTTGTTCGTCAACTTTAACTTTACTGACCCTTTGAGGACACTTTGCCCTTATATTGATTTTTCAAATATTTGAGAACTGACTGAGCTTCACCGCGTAAATTGATGACAAGTTGGCTAGCTTTTTCTGATTCTGACCAGTTGTTCCATTTAGCAATAACATAAAACTGAATCAAGTAATCCTCGAGATTACTTGATACACCATCAAAAAGAGTTGGCTTTTCCTCAAGTCTAATCATGATTGAAATTTCACCAAACAACTGAAGTTCCAGAAATTGATAGTATTCATATTTACTTGTATTTGATAATAATTTTGAATTTTTTTTCCCATTTTTTGAATTGTTTTTTTATATTTTAGAGTAGTTGGAGTAGTAATAATACTACATCCGCCTTGCGGGACAAAATGTAGCAGGAGACCACGTACGCTAGCGATGACATTTAGTGATAGACTGACAGACGGACAACAAATTTGGCTTCACAAGTCGTCTGTTATGTGATTCGGATGTGGTATTTTACTAAACCATTTGTTGGCTTTAAATAAATAGAATAGTAAGATACAACTTTTATTAAATATATCCAAATATCCAAAATTCAAATTAACAATATTAGTCTATTTAGTTGAAATAGATATGAAATACTTTTTAGGAGTCGTGAATCAATGTGGGCTATCAGATAGCCCTAAAGCAATGTAAATTTGTAATAACATTAAAAATATCAAAAATAACCATTTCCCTGTAAGTTCTAATAAAAATTTAAATTAACAAAATTAGGAATTCAAAGACCATTACATTTTTAAATTATTATATCAAATGAAATAAATACTTTTTAATTAGATAAAGTATGAAAATCAAAACGATGTTATCAATAATAAATAATGATTATTGGTCAATTTTAAAAACATAGAATTTAAAGAAACTCCAAAGAAAACTCTACTACAGTGTATAATTATGGATAGGGTATTTGAATTTTCGGAACTCCCTTGGAGGGCTTTAAAAGTAAGCTGAAAATTTGATATGATGTTGACGCGATATGCACCTTTCGGAAAATGTGTCGTTTCATACAGGTTAAACTTAAGATAAATTGTCCAGACAGATTTGAATATGGGAAAATTCAGTTGAAAATGTGGAAGGAATTAATTAGTGGTTTCTGACCTCAATAAGACTCGTATTCGGGGTCTATTTAATACTGTTAGATATTATTTTTCGCCTGTCACAAAGTTTTCAATTTCTATTCTATTATTTGCTGGATATAAATACATATAATAGATTTGAATGATCTTTCTCAAAGACACATAAAGCAAAAATATAAATTGATTTGAAAAATGTTTATGGCCTCATGGTGACTTCAAGGTGAAGAACAATAAAAGCGTTGTTCCACAGCTTGGTTTTACCATGTATTTGTAGAGATTTTGTCTCATGTTCATTTACTCCATATCCGTTCATTGTTTAGTTTTGGATGGTGCTGTTTCGTTGCATTAAGAGTAATTTTCGTTGACGCCCTTTCAAATTTTTTTTGAGCAAATCTCATCAGCCATTGAGTACTTCTGTTATAAATAGTGTGTTTCATCTGCCAAATAGTTATTGAAATGAACATATTTTTTTTGCAAATGCTTATTTTTTTTGTAAATGCTTAATCTTTATTTTTCTTAGATATGGTGTACTTGTACATGTGATAATATCTCATGTGTACACTTTGTTTAATTAATATTATCTAAATTTATGTAAATTCTAAAACCAAAGGATTAACTCCCTCCATCGTAGTTTAGTCCTTAGCTATA
>MJUU01037275.1:44047-59250 GCA_002080025.1 Modiolus philippinarum | reverse complement strand
TGCTGCTGATGAGGAATTAATTTCCGAAATGGCCATACAGCTCATTAAAATTATTGCAGATGGAGTAAACATATGTGTTATGGTCTCATGTTCATTTACTCCATATCCTTTCGTACAATATTAAAATCCCTAACTAGTCTTGTGATCTGAAGTCAAATTCTAAGAAACAGATACCCTTTCGCAGATCTCCATATACAATGTTTAGTATTTATTCTAAACCCTTACAGGGAAATACCTGAAATGCCTATCAGATTGATATGCAATTTTTTTTCTTTAGTTCACATTTAGCCTGTTGTTGGCATATAGCAATCAATTTTTATTTTGTGCACAGAATAGCCTTTCTTGTCTGAAATATTATATCGTATTTTCTATTTGTAACATCTCACTATATCTTCATGAGGATGGGCTGTTGACTTTTACATTAACAGTTGAAACTGAATTATATTGAATCATTTACATTCGTGATAGAAATATATACAATTAGATTCCACTTTAATGTTAATATTATTAATTAGATTATCATATAATACAAAATATTACATTGGTCAGAATATATGTAAGACATTATACTATCCGGTTTATATGGGCCGGATGATATTTCTTTTTACCTGTTCATAACTTTTAATTAGTGTTCATATACTTACTGGTGACAAATGTACACAATTTGCTATGTTCTTGAGGCCAGATGTTAGACATAGTTTAAGGGAGTACGAGCCTCAGATTTAAGAAGCATTCTATGTCCTCGGGTTTTATCCATTCAAAAGTGCTAAATTATTTTGCACATGGATCACATTTTCTTGGTCATAAGTCACTTTAGAATACAAAAATAGACTGTGTATAAAATTTAATCAACTTCCAATTATAATTCCATATATTTAATGGCCTATAAACATCTTATGCAAATTGAAGGAAAACTCTAGAGAGATCTGTTTCCCGCCAAAATTTTGACGTCTTATATCTAAAAAATTCCTACATGGATTTTCAAATTTTTTTGCTCAAGTTGTTCCATTAGTAGAGCTCTTCAAAACAACAGGTCATAATTTTAATTCTAATTACAAAATTTTTGAGACTCGTACTCCCTTAAGGAGCCAGGATCACACATGAGGGTTAAAAGCCCCTCTTCATCACTATTTCAAAACTTTGTAATTTCCTCTCTACACATTCTACCATTTTCCCTTTCACATATGTAAAAAAATAAACTGTATTTTACTATAATAATAAAAAATGATTCAAATTTGGGCAACAAATGAGCGAGGATTGGATATATATTTATTTGAACAAACGGGAAACTGAAGAACAACATGCCTTGATTTTTTAAAGTTTCCTTCTAGCACAGATACAAATATGAATGTGCGATAGTTCTGAGGTTATTTTAACCTTAATTTAATACTGGACAAGTGGAGGCTGTATTTTTGTTATCTTACATAAACATAATTTAATACTTGACAATATTATCAAATAATATGTTATATCTGCCTCTTTGATTCATTTGACATCCGCCCCATTGTATACTTTTATGCCGCTCCATTGAACTGTTTTTGTCGCCCGATTTAGTTATGAATCCGCCCCATTTTAAATCAGCGCCATTTGTATTTGGTAACACATAAGATTTTCTGAATTTTTCTGCTGTCGCCATGTAGTTGTTCTGACAAGGCTGTTCAGTAAAAAGCTTCGTCATTTATCCTTTTCCGATTGTTCCACAATGGTTGGAGAATGTAAAGAAGGGAGGGATTGACATTTTTATGTAGGAAGCCAACTTTCTTTTAAAATTTTATTTAAAGAATTAATCTTTTTATCCTAAATAATCGATGATTTCTGTCTTTTAAATGAATGCTGGGGTTCTTCCTTTTCACTTCTTAGCTTGCATCTGTATAAAATGCGACGATTCTGCGCTATGTGTTGTCGACATCCGTAGGGAGTTTTTCCCAAGATATTGTTTGAACAACTTTATCAGTGTTTCGCTGACTTTTCAAGTATTTTGTGTGTCTTCCTCATTCCATATTTGCACTATTTCCGCTGATCAATACAAGCGAATCATCTCTTTTTTAGATGAAGCCATTCTGTTTCTAGTGATGCCGATTACGTTGTCACGCGACAATGTTACATAGTAATATGATTGGACGATATAAATACGTGATTTCCTTTTTTTTCTAAAAATATGTCGTATGAGACGTTTCCCGCGGTGAATATCCTTTTCATGGAGTGAATATCCCTTTTTAATCATTTTAATGCCAGCGCAACTTCACCATAAGTATTTATATATTTTAGAATAAACCAAATTGTCAACTGCACTGAGGTTATTTCCCTCGGGCTAAAGCCCTCGAGAAATAACCATAAGTGTAGTCGACAATTTTTGGTATTCACCTCTTTCGAGGGCTATTACTGTATAATATAAAATAATATGCATTAGAAGCAAGTGAATCATTTGTAAGTTATTTGTATGTTTGAAGAGTCATTGCATGCATAGATTTATTTTTTTCACTTTGATTTTATAAAATTGGTATTGCTCTAACTTTGTATGGTAATGGCGACCACGTTACACCAAGTATTCCTTCAAACGTCGGAGGTTTCGCACCATCTGGGGGAAAAATTTGAACTTTTGCACTAGAGATATAAGGTATAAAAACATCTCCATCATAGCTAAATGTTGACCTAAACATGATCGTCGACCTGAAAGAGAAAAAAAGAAAGAAAAATTCTGTCAAATCGGTTTTACAGGCATATATATATATATAAATACATTTTTCTATATTACTTATGCAGTTCAGCAAGAAATAAGTGATATCGTTTATAGCTCCTCCAGAACCTGAATTAAAGTCCTTTAAAAGCTTTTACAGCTTACATGAATCATGACTTTAAAATTTCTGATCCTCTCAAATATTCGAAAAGTATATCTCCCATTCTATCCAGTTGATTAAGTATTCACTCCAATTTTCAATCCAAAGGGCGTTTATGAAGGTACTTTAAAAGTCTACATTTTACGTGTTTCACTTTTATTCTAAGTAATATAATTGGAAATATCCTTTAGCTAGGTCAATATATAAAAATTCTCCTTTTTTCTCAATACGCAATGGTAGAACTTTGATTTTTCTTGTGAAGTTCCCTTGCAGAGTGTTGCATGTAATTATAATTTTCAGCCATTGTAGGTGTTTCCTGTTATCCATTTTTTAACACTGATTAAAGCTCGAATGATGAATTTTCAGGTACGTGAGTAAAAGTTTTTTTTTAAATTATTAAACATACCAGAAAAAAAATAAAAAAATTATGAACATTATTAAAAGAAGTAACAATAAATCAGGATATGTTATATATCTTCAAACCTGTAGCTTTTGAGTTTGCTATTTATTTGGGCTCAGCATCTCAACTTACATCTCTTAATGTGTTTTAAAAAAAGCATAACAGCAAAACAGTATTTTACTTTCAGCTTAAAAAAAAACAACAAATGCTACATCTTTCATACTAAAAATTATATCTTGGAATGCAGAATATTTTGTTTCCATTAAATCTAAGGATTTTTCTATTAAAGATTTTTACAATTTAAGACTCAGTTTAAAAAGCAAAAACGACACAAGAAAACAGATTCTTGTCATTGATATTATGATTGAGCTGATGCAATTACTATAAAGGCGAAATGTTGTGAGCATACACAACAGTAGTATTTTACGAAAGGTTATAGAGTAAATGTAGACGAGACCTTAGCACATATGATAACCCCAACTGCAATAATTTTAATGAGTAAAATTAACGAGTTTCCTTTGATCTCGTGAAGCAAATATTTTCGGTATTTGCTACTACCAAAATACAAAAAATTGGCAAAAAGTAACTTAGGCCAAGCCTACTTCGTCAATCAGCTCATCAATGTAAACAAAGAAATATACAATTGATTGATTGATTGATTTAGTTAATTACCGATAAAAAGAATAATATAATTTTTGTTTCTGTGTGATACTTCAAATATTGTCTCCGATAATATACTCACTCACAGGTAGGCTTGTCCATTATTATCGTCAATATTTTTCGTATCCGAAACAATACTTCCATTATTTTTTATATATTCGCTTGGTTCATTAACAGCCTTACACATTTGTTCCATTCAGTAAACAGAATCTGTAAGTCTCGTACAGTTTTTAAAATTCAGGGTACAAAAATTGTTCCCGAAATTTATATATTTTTTAACAGTGATATGTAATGTTTCAAGCAACAATTTGAACGTCAGAATCCTTAAACGTCAAATATTTTGGTGAGAAACGTTTTCAAGTTAAAATATTATACAATTATGGCACTCGAGAGATCAATATGGGTTTAAAGGAGTAATAAAGTAATACTGAATGAGGTTTACCCCGAGTTCAATATTATCTTTTGCGCTCCGTTAAACCCCATTTTGATCGAGTATAGAAGTGCCATAATTGTTTTATTATATTTGACTGACATGTCTCAAACCACTAATGCCAAACAAAATGGGCGTGGTATATCTGTCATGGGTGTTAAAGGAACGTGGCCTGTAAACGTCAATCAAAGCAAGTGTGCAGTATGATAATTTATCATGATAAATCCTGCAATATGATGTTTTTATTGAGCAGGTTCAGTTATATACTTGTATAGTCTTTTAAACATTATTTGTTGCATTTTGAAGGAATTATTACAAGTAATTTATTTAATCTATTCTAAAATAATCTTAACCCTGAAATTTTTGAGTGAAATAATAGAAGGGAAAAAACCCAATAAAACTGGTATATATTTCTAAAAATGAAAGTATAATATAATACAAATATCATGTCAATTCGCGCCAACTGGCAGTTTATAGACCTTGTGGTCACTCCAAAAAAAACTTTGTGGACCTCAGCCTCGCTTCGGTCCATATACTATTTTTGGGGTGACCACGCGGTCCATAAACTGCCTTATGTCCTTCATTGCCATGAACTATTTGATAAAGAAATTATCGATGTCACGTGATTTACAGACCAGACCCTGAAATGGCGAATGAAACTATGTCACTGTATACCTAAATTACAATGATAATGGACCTTTGCCACAAAGAAAATTTGCCCAAAATGCAAAGTAAGCCGCTGTAAAATTTGAACAAAAAAGGAAACAAGAAGAAAAAAACAGGAGAAGCTAGAAATGTCTCAATATAATTAACAAGGTTATCACGACATCACAAAACGCTTTAGATTGAAAATTGCAGCAAAAAAGAGTAGCACATATGCCGTATGTACTTAAAAATGCTACAACCAAGCAATGGGCGAGGTTTGGGTACCCATAAACCGGTTTAACTCTACCACTGGCTTTTGCTATTGCCGGTGCCAAGTCCAGCTGTCCCGAGTTCCTATCGTTGTCTACGTTTGTATTTTGTCTTAAACGTGTTTTTCTTGTGTAGTTCCCTTGCAAATTGTTGCATATAATTATAATTTTTAGCCATTGTAGGTGTTTTCTGTTATCCATTTTTTAACATTTAATACATGGAGTTTCGATACATTTCACTAAAGCAAATTTTTATAGTTGAAAGCTTTATTCAAAATTTCAAAGTAAAACAAGTAATGCTATGTAATGCCATATCATGCTTGAATTACAGACATTTTTGAAATGTAATGCATTATATTACAATTACAAGTAATGCTAAAAATGCCTGACTACAACATACAATGTATGATCTTTTCAGGATCGAAATATTTTTTTTTAATTATTTATATTATACAGATATAAAATGACGAAGAGGTCAATACTTGGATTTATAGACCCGTCTAGAGCATATTGACCTAAGGTGCAGTCGGGTCTTTAATCCATGTATTGACCGAACTTGCCATGGTATAATTGTTTTACTACTTTATGACTTTATCCTTGTTTAGATTGGCGCGTATTATTCGGTGCGTTACATTATAATATGTTGTAAACCTGACGTTTCCAAATTTTTATGGAAATTCCAGCTTTAACGATATTTACAGATAGTCATGTGACGTCAAATGAACCAATCACATTGCACAAATAATTTCATGTAATAATTACTTTTTTACCTATTAAATCCTTTCATTTTCGTCTGTAGATTTGAATACTGGATTAAAGTTATTACCCATGGTAAGATGACAATAAATTCACCAATTTATTAATAATTCAATAAATTATCTTTTCAGCATATCGGTAGTTGCCACCTTTGATTGAGAGCAAATAGAATTTGATAAAAGTGTTCTGAAAAAGTAGGATTTAATAAAAGGTTGTCAATAAGAGATTCATCTGCTTGATTTATAGAAACAAGCAATTGAAAATTTAGCGGGAGATGACCTTTTTTAGGCTTTTAATAGGTCCTGTATAGAAATTTATAAGTCTTGAAAATAAGGTGAAAGGGTAATGTCAGTTTCTTGTAATGTTGTCCGAAATTAGTGAAAAAAAAACATGCTATTACAATATAACAAAGAAGGTGGGTGTTCATGGGAAAAATATTTTACATGTTATTATATGGAAAAAGACGGAGGAGTCTGCATATCTGACCAAATATAAGAAATCATCAGTGGCCAGTACTTTAAAGACCTTATACCAAACAGAAGAGTAAGTTTAGTGACGACTACAGATGACATAAAAAATCATTTGATTTTACTTGAATTTTTAATTGAATACTTACCTAGTGAAAATGATTGTATGCGCTGATGACCGAATAGTTTACCATTTTCATCTAAGAAACGTTCAGGTTTGAACGAATGACAGCAAGGGAATAATTTTTCGTCGTTGGCAACAGAATCGAGACTTGGTATCAACACTGAATGTTTTGGTATCTTATAACCTTTAAAGAAGAAATCCTCAGTGGCGTAGTGCGGTAATGAAAAAGGGACGAGGTTTCCAAGGCGTAATGTTTCATAAACTACCGCTTCACAATACGAAAGCTTTTTGATATCGATCATAGAAGGATGGCGACTAGTTCCAATTATATCAACAATTTCATTTCTCATCTTATCCTGAATTTCGACATTATTCATAAGATACAAAATTGCCCATCTTATTGCTGTACTTGTCGTTTCTGTGCCAGCTGCGAACAGATCTCCTATCACACATAACAATTCCTCCTCTAAAAAATAAAGTTCGTGTTTGATATTTTGATTTTGCGTATTTATTGTTAGTATTTTATTATTATTATCATTTAAACAATATGGATTACTCTTATTAGTTTTATTTTTTGCTTGTTTGTCTTATGTAGATCTTGCTCAGACTAGCAATGATCTTGAACCTGTCAACTTTAAAGCATGTCTATTACTTTTGGTAAAAAAACTCTGTTCTTAGCTGATTTTGACTGTACCTGTACTTTTGAACCCCTCAGAATATTTCCTCGTATCAACTTTTCTGCTTTATATTTGCTTTTGTTCTTCCAAAGTCATGTATTCGAATTTTATGAGCCCTGTTGATATAAGCAGTCAAAATGGCCATCTGAAGAACTTGACAAATTAACTTTAATTTGGTAAAGTTGATCTTTACACATATATAAATGACATTTATTGTCGAATGTAAATTTCCTTCACTTACAGTTGGGTGCAGTCATAACCTCTCATCCAAGTTAACTCCAAGTTCACTTAGAAACAATTCTAAGTTAACTTGAAATTAACTTAAAGCAGCCGTAGATCAGTTCTAGAAACGGTTAATTTAGAACAGTTCTAAAAGCAGTCATAAAATAGAGCAGTTCTAAAAGTGGTCATAGGACAGAGCAGTTCTAAAAGTGGTCATAAAAACGGTCATTTTCTAAGTTAACTGAGAACAGTTCTAAAACCAGCCATGCGGAAGACCATGACTGCTTTTAGAACAGGTTATGATCATTTTTAGAACAGTTCTACTCGATGACTGCTTTTAGAACAGTTCTACTCTATGACTGCTTTTAGAACAGTTCTTGACAATGTCTGCTTTTAGAAAACTTTTCTACAGCAGCTCTAGAACTGTTCTAAAGCAGTTCTAAGTGAAATCAGAGCAGTCATTAGAACAGTTCTAAGTTAACTCTGTGAGAGGTAATGACTGCACCCAACTGTACATATACCTCAGAAATAAAATAAAGACTGGTTTTGTAATATGTAGCGCTTGTTCAAGGATTCACTACATGCCATTGCAATTTTACACTACGAAAGGATATGGAGTAAATGAATATGATACCATAACACATATGTAAACTTCAACTGCAATTAATTCAAATTAGATGTGTGGCCTTTTCGGAAATAAATTCCTCACCAGCAGCACTAGAACCCAAAAATAGGAAATCTACAATTTCAAGAAATGTTTAAAATGCATAAAACCAAACGAAATCCGAATTATCAGAATTATCAAATATAGCTAAGGACAAAAGTACGATGGAGGAGGTTACACCTTAGGTTTTAGAATTTACATAACTTAAGATAATAGTTATAAAAAAAGTGTACACTTGAGATATAATCTCATGTTTAAGTACACCATATCTAATAAAAATAAAGGGCATACATCTATTTGACACCAATGGTGTAAGAGAGATTTTCCCTTTTGATAATGATATTTTAGCTGAATGTATTTTAAAAATGACAAAACAGTTTAGTGTTAAACCATTGCTGAAACAAAAAATCATTGGGACAATAAAAATGTAAGATGAATAAAGCTATAATGAATAGTAAAAAAAAACCACTCCAAAGATTAATGCAGCCACAAGTTCTAATTACATGAAAGACGTTAACAAATACGATAAGAAAGTGTCAAAGACAATTGAAACAATGTATACGGAATTATAGCCTTAAGAGGTTCAGAGTGTTTTAATTGAAATCCATATAAATAAAGGAATTAAATTTACAAAATTACAGAACTGAATTGTAAGAGCCAAAATCCGAAAGACAAAAATATCAAGTAGGGAAAACACCTTAAATATCTAAGCTGTTATTTGTCCTGACAGTGAAAAAGATATAAAATCAATGCAGAACTTTTGAGTCGTATTCATATCAGAAAAAAAATATTCTATTACTCTACGAAAAAATCAATACATCAATCACTAATTATTGAACACTGTTGAGCTAAGGGTGATTTATATTTAATTTGTTCTAGCGCTTCAAACTTTTTTTCGTCAATTAAAATTTAGTTAAAGAATTGTCATGTAGGAAAAACTTAGTAGTAAGTCTTCCACGGAAGGCATGTGTCGCCTGCGTAATAACGCAAAAAAATATTCTAAGTTCCGTCAAACATGAAGTTGGCATGCGAGAGATCTCAAAATCTATTAAACGCTATAGGTCTCCATACTGACACTCCATGTCAATTTGCAGAAAGCTCGGATAGTGATCCCTATATGTCGCCACTGCCTGATCACAGGCGACAAATTAATAATAAGTACACACTTCAATTTCACTACTAGTTTGTTTTCAGTTAATTGGCCAGGAATCTAGTCATTCCTTCATTATGATGTTTGAGAGGACCGTTTCCGCCTTCAGTCACATGGGAGATCATATTTCGAAAGTCCCGTGTTAGATATAATTGTTAGCAAAAGATTTGTGTTTGTTTAGATGTGATGAGGGATCATTTGATTCCGATGATTCCGATGATAGTCACTGGGTACAAAGTGCGACGCGAGAATGTGCCTTTTTGGGAGAAATTGCATTCCTGATTGACGTCTTTTTTTGTTTACTTTAAGAAAATGAATTAAAAATAATTATAAATGATGTAAAATGACACTGAAACACAAAATTTTATACGCACACACTCTGATGAATGATACCTCAATCATTTGCTGTTTATACTTTAACTGTACACGTCAAGCAAGTCGAGCATTTCATATTTATAGTAAAGACACGTAGAAGTAGAGCAAACCTTATCAACGTCTGTTAAATTATCAAATAACACTTTGCCACAAGTTTTCGATATACAAGAATATTTTATGAAAGGATATGGAGTAAATGAACATGAGACCATAACACATATGTTAACTACAACTGCAATAATTTTGATGAGCTGTATGGCCATTTCGGAAATTAATTCCTCATCAGCAGCACTAGAACCCAAACAAAGGAAATCCATATTCAACCTTTTCTTTCTTTGCAAAATGTTAACAACCGCGATAAAGCTAAAATATGATGATTTATAATTTCGAAAGCAGAATCTTTTTGGCAGCATTTTTGCATAATATGACAACTTTTTTGGGCGAAAGAAACACCTTTTTGACAAATTGGCGACACCTTTTTTGGAACAACTGCGTTGAAGAAAGGATAAATGAACCAGCTACACAACGCCAGATTTGTTACAAATCGTAAAAGTCACTATAGTAAGTGTTCTAAAGGAATAAATAATAAAGAAAATCTTTAAAGCACATCAAATATAATAAAATTTGTTCCTAACGGAACGAGTGATTTATGTTCTGAAAGGGAGAAATATTCTGCCAACGTTTGCAGTATTTATTTCGAAAGTGAACAAATATAAGTTAACAACTCATCACCTATTTCTTCCTTATTACATAAATCACAAATTTGTTCAGATATATCTATACTAAAAAATCTTCAAGTCAATTGGCAATTTATAACTACCACGTCTATAATATTTCAAATCTGGTGGAAGAACAGACAGAGAGATAGTCTCAAAACCATACTCAAACTTAAAAATTATATCGTTAATACACTTAGGTGAATTAATTATTTATTTTTTCCACTATATTCAACAAATTTATTTTGAAAATGGTGAATAAAAGGATATGGAATACTTGCACGTGAGACAAAGTCTCTACAAATACATGGTAAAAACAAGCAAAGGAACAACGCTTTTATTGTTGTTCTTCATCTTGAAGTCACCATGAGGCTTTCAACAATGAGCCTTGCTCACACATTTGTACCTCATAGTAAAACTTTTTTAGATTTTTTTTAAAGATAAATATTAGCTTATAAAGTTTCATCTACAAAAATGATAATAATCCCATTCAAACACATTATTTCTTATGCATGACAACAATTTAGAATGATACACATCACCTTCATCAAGCTTATATAATATATCATACTAAGTGGGAGACATTTTCTCTTTTTTTACCATTTATAATTCGTTGCCAAATTCCAACCATTTTGGTTTTTATACACACTTACATAGGAATTCTACCAAGTTCTCCATAGACAATACAATTTAGAGTATCCCTTAACCCTACCGCTGTCTTTTACTAGTGTCGGTACACGGTCCGGCTCGGTCCCGAGTTCCTATCGTTGTTTACGTTTGTCTTTTGTCTTATTTGTGTTTTTTCCCTGTGAGGTTCCCTGGCAGATTGTGGCGTGTGATTGCAATTCTAAGCCATTGAAGATTTTTCCTGTTATCCACTGTTTTACATTAACAATTTTTTAAATTTGAAAATTCAATAATATCATTTTTTTCGTAACCCCAAACTACTGTAGCATGCAATAATATAGGTGCGTTCAGAATGTTAAAAGTTTGTACATGTAATAATATGTCTATTGGAAGTCAAAGTCTTCTTGTTTTACAATGTTCGACATTTTTTTCAAGGAGTTATGACCCTTTTTCACTTAAAATCAGCCAAAATTAAGTTTTTATGCGATACGTCTTCTACATATTATCAATCTTCACAGGACTGTTGACCACCAAAACTAGTTGTGCATAATATGTTGTCATAATGCTTGACCTCTTTTAAAGAAATTGACACTTTTTTTTCACTTATAAGTTAACTTTATGGACGCTACTTCATCTTAATCTTTCCTCCACTTCCAACTAAACTTCGCATGATAGTTGTGCATGCTGAATTCTTGAAAGGCTTTCCCTAAAATTTTCGATTTGTTTACGATTAAGGGGACTTCCGTTTTTGTTTTTTTAGAAAACAGTCACAATCTAACTGAAGTGCTCTTGTCGAACAAACATTCATAAAAAAAATTTTGATGATTTTTAGTTTTATTATGAATATTCGAATATTTCTGATTATATCATAATCATAATCACTTTCTTTTTGCTTTCGTATTCATTGCATGGTAAATTACATCGTCGAACAGTATATATTTAATTCATACCTTTGAAGGATACAGCAAAATATATTGCCCCGTGGTGATGGAAATGACTTGTGAACTGTTGCCCGAGACCAGGGGCCAAAGGCAACAGTTTGCAAGTCATTTCCATCTTTAAGGGACTATAGTTTTGTTTTTTCTGAACTGGGATTTAACTATTTTATTAACTTATATAAACATTTAAAACATCTTGCCTATTAATAAATTTTCTACATAATCGGGTAAGATTTGAAGTGACGCCGCACTGCGCATTTATTTTGCATGAAACAGCTAGTTCGTTTAGAAATCGGTAAACAGTAAATTGTCCCACTCGACGTTAAAATATGTATGAAAATAATTTGAAATTTTACATATGAAAAAAATGCAAGTATAAGTTAATAATGATGATTGAATATCACATCTTGCTCATCGAAATTCCATCATGTAAAAAAAATCCAATGACACTTTACATTTTTATAGGATACAATTCAACTCTTCTCAAAATTAAGTTCTATGGCAGAAGTTTATAACATAAATAAGAAAATATGTGTACATTTTCTACACTTATATTAAAATTAAGTTTTTGTCAATAAATTTTGTGCTCAATTCGATTTACAAGAAATTATAACATTTTGATGTATTCTCTAAACATCAATATGGTAATATGGTGTTACACAAAACAGTAAAAAGGTGTTGCAACCTCTTTAAATTAACACTAATAAGGAGTCGCTTCTTTGTGAAAAAGGTTTCGCATAGTCGCCAAGAAGGAGTTTCATTTTTTGGACATTTTTCAGTTTACTCTTCAAATACGGAGGTACAGAACCTTTAAAGTTGGCTATTTTTATAGCAAATTATTTTTCCTATAAAATGTGATACTAAATCTACAAGTATGATTAAATTAACAAGCGTTTAGAAGGGAAAATTGATTCACTATGATATTTTGCACATGCGTTTAAATTTACCAAGTTTCGTTCGTATTTGCACCAAACAAAACTTAATAATTATCTATGAATATAATTAACTCTAATACACTCTCTCGCCTTATTTACTTCTTTGTCGTCATGATGGATCTTGATACCATTTGATTTGTCACACAATTCACCTGTTAACAGCAATCAGGAATGCAATTGCTCCCTAAAAAGGCAAATTCTCGCGTCGCACTTCCTACCCAGTGATAATGATCTGAATATATATATTCCAAGTTAAATAGATAATATGGATGCCAACATGTAATATAACGACTTTGGAACCGCCCATCTTAAACTTTTTTCGGTTCCTAGTCTTCCAACTGTTTTAGTTTTAAGTGCACTGGAGAGACAAAATATTGTCAAAATGGCCATATACAAAAATAGAATCAAATGCAATGACTGCATTTTGCTATTCTTATCAATGCAAAAAGGACAATAACTCGACAAGAGAGCAATATGAAATACTCGAAATATTATAAAGAAAAGTAAAAGAACAAACATTCATTGTATAAAAAAAAAACAATAACCAGGGGCTCACATGTGACGCTCACCTGGTGGCTACTGATCAAAAAGATGGTAGATTACTGTCGTGTTAAATTTCCTATTTAATATCAATTGTACTAAACAGTACAAATTTTTATCTTTAACAACAAAAATCAGATTTCATGCAAATGACAATTCCTGGTCACAATCGAGCAAGAAATTGTGGGTTTGATGTTACCTCACTGAAATCGATCGAAAATGAAAAAGCTAAACCGTGATTCTGAATGTGAGTGTTTGAGGAATGAAGTAAAAAAGATGTAACATGCTTTCGTTGAATAAGAGGCTTAAAAGGGCTAATAACATTGTACTTCTATTTACGCTATGGTTTTGTTAAAAATATAAATTTTCGTGCAGGTCTTTATAACAATAACAAAGAGAACTAGATTTGCAATTGGCAGCAAATTTGATGATTCCTTCTGTTATGTGCCAGAAACGACCAATTAAAGTCAGCAAAGATAAAACAAAATTGGCTCAAATTAACTTTTTAATCAGACGAAAAAAATAATTATTTTACAAATTAAATACAATATATAACTTATCTGACAATAATGAAGTCGAAGTAATAATCCAAATGAACAGTTCACTTAATTCCACCAATAAATGTCCAATAGAATAATCCTTATAATCCTCACTAAATAGTTGATAATAGATTCACAATAATTGATGTCGATTTCCAATACGAAAGATGTGCGTGATAATCCTATATAAACTAATTAATCCTGTATAAACTTATTAAACTGACTGACTTAACCCTTTTCAGCTACCTCATATAAATACATTTATTATTTCTAAAAAAATCTATCCACAAGATATAACTAGAAGATTCTAATCAACTCACAATCACATGACTAGAATGATTATGTAAGAAAAGCCTCTAGAAATTTCTATGTGTTAAATATTATATTTAAATTCTAGAAATTTCTATATGTTCTAAGGTGAAATAACCTTGACCCTTGTTTATTGTAAACAAGTTACATAACTAGGCCAAACAAATTACATAATATTAAGGCCGTACAAAGTAAAAACAATGAATAAAATGCATTATAGAATATTTACAACATTTAATTACCTATAACACCTTCCCCCAAAAGAAAATGTTTGAATGTAATGAAAAACATTTAAAATATACAATGAGGTGTTACGAAATTTATCAAACTCTTGACAATGCATCTGCAATCACATTATCTTTTCCTTTAATATGTCTTATGTCTAGATTGAAACCTTGTAAAATCAAACTCCACCTCAAAAGTCTTTGATTTTTATCTTTCATTTTATGAATAAATTTAAGAGGGTTGTGATCAGTATATACAATGATAGGCTGAACATAAATTTCAAAATGTTGTAAAGCCAAAATCAAAGACAAACATTCTTTTTCAATGGTTGAGTAATTCCTCTGGTGTTTATTAAATTTTCTAGAAAAATAACAAATGGGATGGTCTATACCATCTTTACCTTCTTGTAATAAAGCACCGCCAGCAGCAACATCATTGGCATCTACTGCTAACTTAAATTGACAATCAAAATTAGGTGTTGCTTAAACTTGCGAACTTTCTAGGATGGCTTTTAGTTCTTCAAATGACTCATCACAACTTTTAGACCAAATAAACTTTACATTTTTTCTCAATAGTTTAGTCAAAGGCTCACTAATTGAAGAAAAGTTTTGACAAAATTTTCTATAATATCCAGCCATTCCCAGAAAACGCATCAATTGTTTCTTATTCTCAGGTTTAGGAAAACTAGAAATAGCACT
>MJUU01037275.1:17979-39558 GCA_002080025.1 Modiolus philippinarum | reverse complement strand
ACAATCACATGACTAGAATGATTATGTAAGGAAAGCCTCTAGAAAATTCTATGTGTTAAATATTATATTTAAATTCTAGAAATTGCTATATGTTCTAAGGTGAAATAACCTTGACCCTTGTTTATTGTAAACAAGTTACATAACTAGGCCAAACAAATTATATTAAGGCCGTACAAAGTAAAAACAATGAATAAAATGCATTATAGAATATTTACAACATTTAATTACCTATAACACTTCATATTCGTAGTGCCAAAATCTACCTAGAAATCAATTTTTATTGAAATTGGACAAAGTTGAAATTTTTGATGTATTTTTGGTGGCCATCTTCAAAATAACGGCCATTTTGAAAAATTTTTTCGCATAAATTCCTTTCTCTCATCTTACTGAACATTATATATGTACAATATTAAGAAATTCTTCAATACAGTTCCTGAGATATTGAATCTTCCATTTCTCAACGTAAAAGGGCGGCCATCTTTGAAATTTCGGCCATTTTGAAAATGTTCGCCAGTGCATATACATCTTCTCATGGTGGTCCAACTTTGTGCCAAGTATGATTGAATTCTGTCTAGGCATCTTTGAGAAAATATGTGGAAAAAATCCATGGAAGGAAGAAAGAATAATGAAAAACTAGATTATTTTGCAATTGTAAGCAATAGCTGATGTCGCCCCCGACATCTACAGTAGGGTGCAGACCTCTCGCCAAGTTAACTTGAACCAGTCATAAAAGCTCTTCTAAGTTAACTTAGGACCGTTTTCAAGTTAACTTTGACCAGTCATAGAGCAGTCATAAAAGCTACTCTGAGTTAACTTTAGAACTGTTCTAGAGCCCTGACTGCTCTGACCTGTTCTGGTCATAGAATCCTGACTGCTTTGACCTGTTCTGGTCGTAGAGCCCTGACCGCTCTAACCAGTCATAGAATCCTGACTGCTCTGACCTGTCATAGAGCCCTGACTGCTTTTATGTTACAGCAATGGAAACGTTCAACGTTCACAAATTAGCGCTCATCGTGTGCACAAGGACGTATAATCATTATAAGTCCTTGGTGTGCACTCGTCGTTTAAAGCGAGTGCGTGTATCGTGTTAACTACTTTCATTCAAAAGACCACATTTTATAGATATATTTCCCCGTTTTCTTTGCCTAGAAAAACTATTTATTTTCGTGAAAATTTGGAACAAATAAATTATTTATTTCCACGACAAGTAGGATTAAAATATTTATTTTTTTTGTCTCTGGGACCTGGGACTAATATAAGTCCCAGCTGGGACCAAGATTAAATTATCTATTTACAAAATCGCCCCTGAAAATCAACCGGTCGTCCCCTCATTTCTGTTTTTTGAAAGATAATATAGATATTTACAACTGCAACTTTACAACTTTAAAAAATTTTAACAAATTAACATATAGAGCATCACATGTTTTGGGCTTATATACTAATCATGAAGAATATCTGCCTTTTCTTATATATTTTAGGTTAAATAACAGAAAGCTGAAGTATTGCGGGCATCGATATAATATCGAATGAAGAAAATCTGATTTTTTTTATATATATTTTAGGTTAAATAACAGAAAGTTGAAGTATTGCCGGCATCGATATAATATCGAATGAAGAAAATCTGCCTTTTGTTATATATTTTAGGTCAAATAACAGAAAATTGAAGTATTACGGGCATCGATATAATGTCGAATGAAGAAAATCTGCCTTTTGTTATATATTTTAGGTTAAATAACAGAAAGTTGAAGTATTGCCGACATCGATATAATATTGAATGAAGAAAATCTGCCTTTTGTTATATATTTTAGGTTAAATAACAAAAGTTGAAGTATTGCGGGCATCGATATAATATCGAATGAAGAAAATCTACCTTTTCTTCTATATTTTAGGTTAAATAACAGAAAGTTGAAGTATTGCGGGCATCGATATAATATCGAGTGAAGAAAATCTGCTTTTTCTTTTATATTTTAGATTTAATAAAAGAAAGTAGAAGTATTGCGGCATCGATATAATATCATATGAAGGAAATCTGCTTTGTCTTATATATTTTAGGTTAAATAACAGAAAGTTGAAGTATTGTCGGCATCGATATAATATCGAATGAGGAAAATCTGCCTTTTGTTATATATTTTAGGTTAAATAACAGAAAATTGAAGTGTTGCGGGCATCGATATAATATCGAATGAAGAAAATCTGCCTTTTGTTATATATTTTAGGTTAAATAACAGAAAGTTGAAGTATTGCGGGCATCGATATAATATCGAATGAAGAAAATCTGCCTTNAAGCCGAGAAAACTTTGACAGTAAAAGTGTTACGGACGGACGGACGGAATGACGGACGGACGGACGGACGGACACCACCATCACTATATACCCTCCGCTTTTACAAAGCGGGGGTATAATAACAGAAAGTTGAAGTATTGCGGGATCCATATAATATCGAATGAAGAAAATCTGCCTTTTGTTATATATTTTAGGTTAAATAACAGAAAGCTGAAGTATTGCGGCCATCGATATAATATCGAATGAAGAAAATGCCTTTTGTTATATATTTAAGGTTAAATAACAAAGTTTAAGTATTGTGGGCATCGCTATATAATATCGAATGAAGAAAATCTGCTTTTTCTTATATATTTAAGGTTAAATAACAGAAAGTTGAAGTACTGCTGGCATCGATATAATATCGAATGAAGAAAATCTGCCGTTTGTTAAATATTTTAGGTTAAATAACAGAAAATTGAAGTATTGCGGGTACTATATAATATCGAATGAAGAAAATCTGCCTTTTGTTATATATTTTAGGTTATATAACAGAAAGTTGAAGTATTGCTGGCATCGATATTATATTGAATGAAGAAAATCTGCTTTTTCTTATATATTTTAGGTTAAATAACAGAAAGTTGAAGTATTGCGGGCATCGATATTATATCGAATGTAGAAAATCTGCCTTTTGTTATATATTTTAGGTTAAATAACAGAAAGCTGAAGTATTGCGGGCGTCGATATAATATCGAATGAAGAAAATCTGCCTTTTGTTATATATTTTAGGTTAAATAACAGAAAGTTGAAGTATTGTGGGCATCGCTACATAATATCGAATGAAGAAAATCTGCTTTTTTTTATATATTTATTGTTAAATAAAAGAAAGTTGAAGTATTGCAAGCATCGATATAATATCGAATGAAGAAAATCTGCCTTTTGTTAAATATTTTAGGTTAAATAACAGAAAGTTGAAGTAGTGATATCGAATGAAGAAAATCTGCCTTTTGTGATATATTTTAGGTTAAATAACAGAAAGTTGAAGTATTGGGGACATCGATAGATTATCGAATGAAGAAAATCTGCCTTTTGTTATATATTTTAGGTTAAATAATAGAAAGTTGAAGTATTGTTTACATTTTGTATTTTACAAAATGACGTAAATTTACAGTATTACAATTTTCGGGTACATAGAAGTGACTGTTTTCTGATATGGTTACGGCAAAATTGAAGAAAATTGCACTCAACGTGGGAAAAATTTGTGCGTTCGTTGTGTGAATCGTGTGCGCGTGGTAGGGAATGTGGGACGTATCCATTGCTGTATAAAATTTTGAGTATTAACAGTTCTTGTATTGTTTAAGAGCTAAACGACTAATCAGAGCAGTCAGGATTCTATGACAGATTAGAGCGGTCTGGTAAGAGCAGTCAGGGCTCTATGACAGGTCAGAGCAGTCAGGATTCTATGACAGGTTAGAGCGGTCAGGGCTCAATGACTGCATGGTCAGAGCAGTCAGGGCTCTATGACTGGTCAGAGCAGTCAGGATTCTATGACTGCTCCAAGTTAACTTCAAGTTAACTTAGGACTGTTCTCATGACTGCTCCCCAAGTTAACTTGGACGAGAGGTTATGTCTGCACCCTACTGTAATTCGATGATTCCACCTTGCTCGCAGCGTGAAATTCTACCTAGATATCAATTTTTGTTGAAATCCGACAAAGTTGAAATGTTGACGTTTTTTGGCCGCCAAATTGGAAATGGCAGCTATTTTTTTTCATTGGATCTTGTTCGCAATGTTAAATTCTGCCTAGAAATCAATTTTCGTTGAAATCGGATGAAGTTGAAAATTGTTACGCATTTTGGCGGCCATCTTTGAAATGGCAGCCATTTTGAATTTTTTGTTCACATAAATTCCTTCCTCTCATCTTATTGAACATTTAACAAAATATGACTAATTTCTTCAAAGTTGTTCCTCAGATATTGAAGAAAGTTGAAATTTTTTTACGCATATTGGCGGCCATTTTGGAAATGGTAGCCGTTTTGAAATTTTTTTCGTATAAATTTCTTTCTTTCATTTTATTTAACATTTATGCAAAATATGATCAATTTCCACAAAGCAGTTCCTGAGATATCAAATCATCAATTTTTTAACGTAAAATGTCGGCCATCTTGGAAATGGCGGTCATGTTGAAAAAATTTGCTGGTGAATGCACATCTTCTCATCGTTGTTCAACTTTCCGCCAAGTATGAACGAATTCTGTCCAGGCATCTTTAAGAAAATGGGCGGACAAAATCATTGGAAGAAAGAAAGAATAATAAAGGAAAATCACAAAGAAACAGACAAAGTACAATATGTCGTCCCGACTACGTCTGGGGCAAAATAATAATAATAATAACAAAAAAAAAAAAAAAAAAAAAAAAAAAAAAAACGGACCAAAAACAATATGTCGTCCTGACAACCTCAGGGGCGACATGATAATCCCTTCTTCAAAAGAATCACAAATCGTTCCAACCTTTGCGACCCTTTAAACTTAAGGCAAAATGGAAGATATTGAACAAATGCTATTATTTTTAGCTGCATCATGAAATACTGACATGTGCGGGAAAAAACATACACAAAGAGCAATATTTTGTGATAAAATAGAGAGTAAATGTGATTGAAAAATACAATATCATCATTTCTCTAATTTCTAGCAAATATAAACACCTCCTGACCAGTTGGTTATCGAAATGATAATCAACATGGGTATTATTTGATCTCAGTTGGCGATTGGGCAATCATGTAAATGTCTCGTGTCAGTTTCTAGATATAGTGCAACCGGATGTTGATGAAATTAACACCTGCATCATTGTCTTGCGAAACAGTGTTTGCATTTTTATGACTAAGATAACTTAATTTATTGATAAAATGACATTTTTATCAAAAATATTATATTCAACACCCCTTTCAATGAAAGGCGCAATGATACACATAGCAACGATGATAGCAACAAAATGGCGGCATACTTGAGACTGGAGACAACGGAGATCGCTTTACTTCAAATAAATTGGGTAGAAATTAGAGAAACAATCACTAACATTGTTTTCCGGTTTATTACGATAATTTCTCACATCTCGATAGTTAAATTTTCACATTTTAAAGTTCTCGGATAAACCTCGAACTTTAAAATGTGAAAATGTGAGAAATATACGTAATAAACTGGAAACAATGTTAGAGACTATATGCACAAACTTGTATAAGAAATATTTATTGAATATATGAAGCACAATTACACTTTTCATTTCATTTCCGTTGACTCAAGTGGTCAAGTCAAAAGTACGCCAAAAATAAGGCGAAAATCCCAAAACGGGGGGATACCCTCACCTATGGTTCTAATGTAGTTTGCCATTTATCCCATTAAAGGATTGGTAATAAGGTAAAATTCATTGTATAAATTGCTGAAATAGACATAATCCTATGCATTTGTTTTGAAAGAAAATTGAGGAAACTTGGCTCGCTTCAAAAAGTTTGTCTGATTACACATGTTCCAACGGCGATGACACATGTTAAGAGAGCTTAGCAAACTGTGATAGAGCCAGAAGGAGTTGCTACAAGTATTTAAAAGATTGCTAAACAATGAAATCTCATTGTCGGTCTTGCAGACGACAGCACCCATGATATAAGCAAATTCACTCCATTAAATTATGTCTGATTCAGAAAACCAATACGCTAAACAAGGTGTGGTTTTCACATCCTCAAACATAGAGAAGTACAGAGGCGTATAAATACCAAATGCAGATCGTGATAATGAGATAATAATTCATAATTATGAGATACTGAACTCGTAATTAGATATATCACTAAATTTTTGTGTACATTTTTATTTGTCTTGGCAATGAAAGGATATGGAGTAAATGACCACGAGACAACGTATCTACAATTACATGGTAGAACCAAGCGAAAGAACAACGCTTTTATTGCTGTTCTTCATCTTGAAGTCACCTCGAGGCCTTTAACAATGAGCTTTGCTTATAACTCATCGTAAGTTCAAGGCAGCCTAGATTAAGAAACTAGATACAAGACAAATATCATTCACGATCAAACAACGAAGGTAAAACGCAGACAACGATATATCTTATATTATAAAGCACATTGTGTTTTCTCATGCATTCTACACGCAGAATTAAAAAACATTTTATGCAAATGAATATTTTTTTTGAACACCACTGATTTTGTCTTCATTGGTTTTGGACACGTACTTTCTTCTTCATAATATCTCGTTATTATGAGTTAATAATTTCATAATTTTGACTTATTATCTTATAATTATGAGCTAATTATCTCATTATGAAATAGTTTCTTATTATTTTTAGATTACCAGAATATCTCATAATAATGATACAATGTCTTGTAATTATCAAATAACATCTCATACTTCTGATATATTATCTCGTGATTATTAGATAATAATTTCTAACTATGAGATACATGTGATATCTAATAATTATGAAATAATTATCTTATTATTTTGAAAGGGAATGTCTTATTAGTTATCACGAAATAATTATCTCGTGATTATGAGATAACATCAGTAGTGTATAAGCACCGTTCAGTTCATATTTGACGAGGTGCTATTGTACTAACAATTTATTAAAAAGTTATGTAAAATATAATATGATTGAAATTGTCTATGCAATACAAAATGTTTGAATCAAATATAGATAGGTTTATTTGACATATACAGCCAAGCAGGCCCAATATGGATTTACTTGCTCAATATGGATTTACTTGCCCAATACGGGTTTACTGGGCCAATACGGTCAGGCCCAATACGGACTTCCGGTTCATTAAATCTTTAACAAAATGGCGGCAATATCATGAACAAAACATAATTCCATGTGAATAATCTGCTAGGTTGCTAAATGTAAATCAATCGTACATTTTTTTATTACGATTTATTTTAAAACGGAAATTCAGTTTCATTTCAGGGATCCGATCCTGTATTTCTACATTCAATTTGCAGAAATTCAAGGACATCAATGACAATGCTGGTTTGTTGACATTCTGAAAAAATACTTTGATATATCAGTGATTTTTAATATGAAACATCGCAGTATTCAAACATGTCAACAATCAGACTTCAACACAAAATGCCACGAAATCAGAAAAAGGAAATCTTTTTCAGGAAACCACCACTCTCTGAATTGAACTTGAGTCATTTGCGTAACTGACGGACATCTCAATGTTTATCAATGTCGTCATATATAAAAAACGCAGTCACAAGTCAAATTTACAAATGTTGGAGACTGTTCCCCATAGCAAATACATGAAAATAAACTTGAGAATAAAGGGAAAGTAAACATTAGTCCTTCGCCCATTTCGCTGCCATTGAATCGATACTATATAGATTTACATAACTATTTAAAAAAGGCGCCTGTATTATATCCTCGGACAGTCTTAATGGGCCTCGGACATAATACAGAACCAATATGAAAAATCCCATTCTGTAACCCTTTCATATATTATGGCTTCGTAGCTTCGTATTGGACGAGGTGCCATTATATTAGTAGTATATTCTATGGCTTCGCATTGGACGAGGTGCTATTGTACTAAAACTATTCTATGGTTTCGTATTGGTATTGGACGAGGGGCTATTCTTCGCATAGTATATTATATGGCTTCGTATTGGACGAGGTGCTATTGTACTATCACTATTGCATTGCTTCGTATTGGACGAGGTGCTATTGTATTAGTAGTATATTCTATTACTTCGTATTGGACGAGATGCCATTGTACTAACACTATTACATTGCTTCGTATTGGGCGAGGCGCTATTGTATTAGCTGTATATTCCATAGATTCGTATTGAACGAGGTGCTAAGTAACTAACACTCTATAATTATTGACTTTGATATAGGTTGCAGCTGGGATTTACCAACCTGAAAAAAGTTATATTCACTGAGCCAAAGGCGAGGTGAATATTGGTTTTTGAAGGTTGATAAATCCATGCAGCAACCTATTTCAACGTCAGTAATTGTTTTATTATATGATTATAATACAAGAAAATAATTATTAAGGAAAAAGATTTATTGGAAATTGTTTTCACCCGAACGTTATCATTATTTATCATTTGTTTGATAGTGTGACGGGTGCCGCTAGCGGAGCAGGACATGCTTACCCTTCCGGAGCACCTGATGTCACTCCCGGTTTTCATGGGAGTTCACGCTTTGAGTGCCGTAGTTTTTGGTATCGTCTTTTTATTTTCGTGCATTGTACCTGTCTCACGTCCTTGTTTTGTATTCGTTTTTCTCTGTTGCCGTTTTTGCCATGTCTTTGGATTTCGATTTTTGTGGTCTTCGCTTCCCTTTTTTCTTCGGTATTCTACTGCCGTTGTTTTGTTTGTTAATTTCTTTTATTATTCTATTTTTGGAATAATTAACACATTTTTGCCTTTAATGAAAAAAAAATGAAAGTTTTAACACATTAAATGAAAAATTCATCAAAAATACAGTTCTCTCTAAAATTGGATTGACAATGGGAATCTGGAATTTTTATTTCTATTTTTAGCCCAAATTGGGTTGACATTACAGTCAACATAACCTGTAGCTACTTATAGTACATTTGAGGTTGACATGATACATACTCGTTACCTTTCAAGAGGTTTTCAGCCAAATAGAAAAATAGAAAACAGAAATAATACAATCATATATTGGCTTCATATTGGACGAGGTGCTTTTGTACTAATACTATATTATGGCTTCGTATTGGACGAGGTGCTTTTGTACTAATACTATATCATGGCTTCGTATTGGACGAGGTGCTATTGTATAAGAAGTACAGTTTAGTCTCCTAAGTCGGCACATCTTATAAGTTGTCGCACATAAAGAAAATGATTTCCGTTTAAAATGTAAATATTGGTACAGAAGAAATTCTGAACTTAAGCCAGATAGCGATGATGACGAATGCATCTGTTTTAAGTGTTCCTCGGAACTGTAAGAGACCAAAAAGGCGCTACAATCGTAGTTAATAGATTTATGGTGGCTTTGAGTTGTTACTACTCCCCTTTGGGTCGTTGTCTCTTTGACACATTCCCCGTTTCCCTTCTTTTCCCTATTTATTGTTGTTAGACGTCTACTGTAACTGTTTAAGTTAATTACTTTTGTTGAAAGTGTTTTATATTAAACATTCTTACCTCCCACTGAAAATCCCATAGTGCAAGTTACTATTTATTTTGCGGCCCCGGTACATCCACGCCGACTTACGAGACATAGAGATAGCAATAGGGTGGGTGATTTTAAGCTTGTTTTTCAAATGCATGTTTAATTGAAGTTATAATTTTTAAATTCTGCATGATTTGAAAGTTTATCTATGCATGTTGATTTTGCTAAAAATTAAAATAAAATATGTTAAAAATCACAATACGAAACGAGAGGTCAATGCTTAGGTGCACCGATACACAAGACTGCATCTTATATTCTATGGCTTTGCACTGGACGAGGTGCTATTGTTTTTACACTTTTTCATGGCTTCGTATTGGATGAGGTGCTATTGTTCTAAAAGTATATTACATGACTTCCCCTGTATTAGGTATAATCACCAGTCTCGCCTACTGGTTCCGCCTTACCTTTATCCGAGGTACTTTCCTAGATCTTGCCTTTGGGTCCAAGATGGTATCATTGGTGAGGCTTTTGTCCCACCTGTCCAAGGTGTTGTCACTGGTATAGCTCTAATTCTGTCCATGGTGATTTCACTGGTCTCGTCTTTATTCTAACCCTAATCATTTTTTAACTTCACCTGAACTCTTGTTTTTGTAACCTAATGACCTAAACCTAACCATTGATTTTAACTGTTATTAATGCTATTTTTGTTAGATAAGAAGTAATGTCTTTGTTCAGATATTTTATGACTTACTTTATCCAACCCCAACCCAAGAGTCTTTGTTCTCGTGCCTCAACCATGACTATTTTATTGGTGCTGTCTCTCTAGCCCAGTAACCTTAACTTTACACTTATGCTTACACTAATACTAACCATAATTCTAAATCCAAATCGTCTTACTTACATTGTATGTATTTCAATGTTTAAAGAGTAACATCCCTTGTTTGGGAAGACTTATTGTATTTGCTGTGTTTCTTATTTTTATTATTAAGTCTCCAAAACGAAGTTGGGAGACTTATTGTTTCTGTTGCGTTTCTTCTTTTTAGACATTTTCACCATAAGCAGAAACCGAAACCGAGACCGAAACCCATTTAACTTGAATAATATTTAATATTCAAAAGTGTTTCTGTGATATAGATAATACTTGCATAAGTCCTTGAACTATAGTTTCACCTTTTACAAAGTTTTTATTCTTTTTCCAGGAGTAAAAATATACGTCTAAGCGATAGTGCAGCGCATAATTCATAATTTGTGAATATTACAGAACTTTTGATATTCAAATTGTCTTAGTGTGTATGGAGTGGGAATTTGGTGGCCGGATATATATCTGAAATCTGGATAAAGATGCTATAATATACGGATCAATTGATCCTACAAGCCCATAGGAACAATAGTCTTTCCTAAGAGATTGTTATACACTAGTAGGTCTATGGCAGGCGAAATTGGACAAAAACACGTGATTTATTAATATAAACAATTAAGAGTTAATTTAGTAATCTATTTTTAAATATTGATTATTCAATTGTCAATATTTATTATTTTATTAATTAAAGACCTGTTATGAGCATTTCTTTAGTTATTCAAGACACTTACATTTTTGTAAATGGATTGGACAACTCCATCTCTCCTTTGTCTTTCCTCTGATTCTCTCGATTTCGAAGCACTTTAACTGATAATTTACTCAAATTATATACCTCGAATTAGTTACTTCTGCCTCATTTTTTTCTGCATATTCATTTATATGTCGTATGCTTAACTTTAATGCTCTGTTATGATTCATCTAAAAATTAGATGAAGTTCAAGTTTTATGTGCGAAAACAAGATAAATATAAATGAAAACTGATTAATAAATATGAGTAGAAGATTCCATTTCAATGGTGGGATGTCAGTATTAATTTTCAGATATATACTTTTTAAATGTGTCATATTCGACGGTCTTAAAGTCAGTAAAAGTATGTTTAAGAGTAATTGAATTAAAGTACTCCGTAAGAAAAGGAGTTATTCAAATGCATTCGCGCTGCGCACTCAGGCATTTTGGCCACCCCTTTTCTTACGAAGCACTTTAATTCAATTAATTACTCTGAAACATTCTTTAACTATAAAAGAAAAAGAAGTATTATTATTATACTGAATTACAAATATTAATAAATAAATTATCAAAATTAATAAATGAGTACTAATATTAGTAAATATAAATAAAAAAATAAATTATTAATATTAATAAATAAAGTATTTATATTAGTAAAGGAATTATTAATATAAATTAATGATTTAAACATACGAGTTATCCCCCTTTTATCTCTTACTTTAGTAGCTGCGATATTCTATATTCATTTATTTTTCTATTATCTTCCTTTTATCTCTAACTTTAGTTGGTATGACTTCTGATTTTTAATTATTTTTTTTTATTATATTCAAGCACTAAAATCAATGGTTAGGGTTGGGTCATTAGGTTACAAAAACAATAGTTTAGTTGAAGTTAAAACATTGATTAGGGTTAGAATAAAGACGAGACCAGTGAAAACACCATGGACAGAATTAGAGCTATACCAGTGACAACACCTTGGACAGAAGCCTCACCAATGATACCACCTTGGACGAGTAAGCACAAACCAGAAGGCAAGATCTAGGAAAATACCTCGGATAAAGGTTAGGCGGAACCAGCAGGCGAGACCAGCAATAATACCTAAGACAGGGGAAGTCATGGAATATACTATTAGAACAATAGCAACTCCTCCAATACGAAGCCATATGATATACTACTAATACAATAGCACCTCATCCAATACGAAGCCATGAAATAATGTTAGTACAAAAGCACCTCGTCAAATATGAAGCTATGAAATAGTGTTAATACAATAGCACCTCGTCCAATACGAAGCCATAGAATATACTATTAGGACAAAAGCACCTCGTTCAATACGAAGCCATAAAATAGTGTTAGTACAACAGCACCTCGTCCAATACCAAGCCATAGAATATACTACTAATACAATAGGACCTCGTCCAATACGAAACCATAATATATAGTGTTAGTACAGAAGCACTTTGTAGCACCTTAGTGGGCACCTCGTCAAATACGAACTGAACTGTGCTTATACACTACTTACATCACATGCTGCATTTGTTTATCTCATGTTCATTTCAAAAATAATTATGTTAACATTTTGTAACTAGATCAGAATGAATATAACACTTAACGTCATCAATTGGGCACTTGATTGTCCCAAATATCCGTTTACTGTCCCCGCTAACGCGTCTCCAGTATACTTAATTTGTGACCACCAAATCTTCAATGGATGACACTTTTTTTTCAAATACATTCAATTATATATTTATTTCCTAATGAAATACGCTTGATTTTAAAAACAAAATACCGAAGTTACCATAAATTCAGTTTCTGCAAATGATAAATACCTGTCAAAATCTTGTCTTCATTTGATAGCCGGTCTTCGATAGCCAATAAATATGCGTCTATAAAGTTGTTTATGTTATTTTTATCAAGCGATGTTTTGTGTTTTAAAATCTCCTCACGAAAAAAGTCATACGCAAAGTCAGAATTTCGTTTCATTCGTTTACCGTGAAAAAGATCTCCTGGGAGCTTAGCAAGGAAAGGAATAAAGTTGAGGGGACCAGTAAGTGCTGGGTTTGTCACGTTATCGTCTAACTGAAGTACAAATTGTTTAAATTTTGGGTCATCGTAACTAAAACGACGACCAATAGTAAATAACATTATAATGTTAGACATGCTAGTTTGTATGATATTTGCAAAATCAACTGGCTTAGATTTCTGACTTTTCAAAAAACTGCACAAACACTCTACTTCCTCCATGATTTTGGATTCAAAGTTCCGTTTTCCTAAATCAAACTGTCGTAAATTTAAAAGTGCAAATGTTCTTTGGTGTTTCCATGCTGGTCCACTGGAACTAATGATACCTGAAATTAATAAAAGAAAATGTTTCTTTTTTTCTTTTGCAAAAGTGCAGTGTTGAATTCTTTATTCTTATTCCTCAATTCTTAATTAATATTGGTCCTTTTTCTAATTAATTCAATTCAACCATGTCCATAATTTTTCATTTTTTTTCAGATAAACTTACAAGTTATATCAAAATATATATATATAATATCAAAACAATATCTCTATGTGTAAAAAGAACACCTGTTTAAATAACATGTATGTTCCAATCACGTATATTAGATAGAATAATGGAAGTTTTGATTTGATACAAAAAAAAATTGTCGACAATAATGAACGAGCTCGGCCACTTGTAGGCGCGTCTATTACCGTAGACAATATTTGAAGTATCGGAAACAAAAAACTTCTTTTATTCTTATTATCTATAATTAACTGAATCGTTTGTAAGAACAGGTTTTGAAAAATGAAAATCAATTTTAAAAAAATCGGAAAATTGGCTATTGATTTGTAAAAGAATTTGTTTACATCGATGCGCTGATTGGCCAAGAAGGCGTTGCCTAATTTACTTTTCTTTCCAATATTTTTTCGTATTCGGGCAGTATCTAGCGCTGAAAATATTTGCCTCACGAGATCAAAGAAAACTCATACAAATTACCGAAAAATCAAAATACATACCCGTGCTTTCTTATGAAACCTTGGGTTGAACATTTACCCTCCCTTGGGTGTCTTAGATTTCTCGATCATGCATTTTGACCTTTTGTTTAATTCTTATTATCTAAACCCACGGATGAGATGAGAATTTCACGTTATAAAATACATTATGACGTTGTTGACGTCATAGTAATTATCTTATACATAGCGGCTGAAGACTCTAGTCTGGTGTTATAGACACTCGTATTTTTGCTTTTAACTGTCAGAAAAACAATCGAATACCGTAAATCAAATGCACGATCACCCTCGGGTAAGATTTGAAATATTGAAATCTTACACTTTGGTGTATGAGATTTTTCGATCTTGCACTTTCAGTGGTGTAAGGGAAAATGATTATATGATAGGATAGCTTGAACAATCTATTATATATTTTGTTCATACTTTTCCCATGCCTTGGAATCATTATAATGTTAACATATAAAAAATAAAAATTAGGAGTCACCTTTGAAATAAGAGAGATAAATATCAAAATACCAAAGTTACTGTTTATTTATTTTCTGCATATGCGCATTTCGACAACTTATGTCTCATCAGTGCAGATAAAACCAAAACGTTTGGAAGTCCGTTTACCAAAATGTGTAAAATCTGATGGAAAACAAATAACCAAAAGGGTCCAAATAGAAAAGCCAAAATTCAGCTAAGGACAGAGCTATGCATGAGGGAGATACACCCTAGTTTTAAACAAAATTGGGTAAAAATTGCGAAATGTTAATTTGAATTCTTTTTTTTTACTGAAGTAACTCCCTTCCACAATTTATTTGTTCTGTGAATCCATGTGTCGTAGTTCACCTTTTTTGTAATGAAAATGTTGTAAAGTGATAAGGAATTAAAAAATAATTACTTTTGAACTTTTTTGACATTTTTGATAACTATATTGTTAAATTTCTTAATGAATGAAACCCAAATAAACAAGTATTAGACAAAAATGGCGGAATAATACCACTGAGACACAGGGCGACAATATGTGCCGATTCGTCTGCACATATTGTCGCCGTAACACACCTTAAGCACTGTTTTTCTCTTTTTACATGAAACATATATATTTCTTACAATGGATTGAGATTTTTTACCTTTGTTTCTTAAAAAAGTGAACATAAAAAGTGGTGGTCTTGCTGATGTGTATTCACTCCCTCTGACCAAGATTTCATGTAAATTCTCTTTTCCATTCACTGCTATTACCCAGAAGGAGCCTATTGAAAGACTAAATATGTCACCGTATTTTTTCCGAAGTGTACGCATTGTTTCCAAATAATTTCCTGTTGCTATGTTATGAATGTTTCCTATAACTGGCAGAGGTGGCGGTCCTGGAGGCAAGTCCATAGGTCTTCGTTGTCGTATCCATAAAACAAAAATTATTAAGAATACAATCAAAAATGACAAATCAGTTTTACAAAACTCTTCCATCAAATAAGCAATAACGTCAAAAAATTTAATTTCCACACAAGAATTTTTTTACAGGTATCTAATTTTATACTGTATAATTGTGACTAAAGTTTAAACCTTATATGTCACGCTGAGATGTCACGCCATTGACATTCAATACTTTATTGTTGAAATGCAGTGTTCTATATTCTGTGTGTCAAAAGACTTAAAGACCGAGTTATTATACACTCGCTTCAATTTGAATTGATCTTTATTTGAATCGGTCGGTGTGCATTTTACATTAATTTTAAAAGTGCAACATCGATTACGATCCTCTTGAGAAAGGTACAGTTACACTGTACAACAATACTAAATCAATATGTGTTCCTCTTAAAAAATAAACAAAAATATAAAAGATATATCTTGAAATGTTGGACAGACAGAACGTTTTTTACAATCAAATTTATTTTAAAATACCCATGTTTCTCCTAGACGTTTTCTCTGATTGTTTATACACCCGTTTGTGACCCAAAAATTCAATTATCAAAACCGCTTCTGCGTGGATCCAAGCTTCTGATCTTTCATCTCCGTGTTTGCACTAAATTTCAAATGACACATTTGCATAAATGCTTATCTTTATTATATCCTTTTTTTTAGTTTTTACCCATTAAGGTCGATCGTGACCGACCTCGGCGTTTACATTTGACGAAAGATCAATTATTTAGACTACCTCTTTGTTGTTGTCTTTTTCACTTAATTTTATATAATTTCCACTAAAATAATGCATAACTGAACATCAATCCCAGCTGTTTACCAATTCTAAACTCTGTTTCACTTTCCATAGATAATGGGTTTTACATTCTGATGACTGCGTTGCTGTATACTACGGCTCAAGATTTTGCATGACTATGTAAAAATACCGTACATTTCTAGATTCTGTAATTATTTATTAACAAATCGTATACTTTAAGAGGAAAACAAGTTTTTCGAAATCTGGATTACGTTTTAATCCGTGGGGGTCCCACCCCATACTTTTTGGTACAGACGTACGGCTGAGATTTTCAAAACGACCCCATTCATATATTCAATATTTAGGAAAATCCTACACATTCATATATCTCCGTTGAAAATCCAGACCCAATCAAATAATGTGACCTGTATATGTTTTATTACTGCCAATGGAAATAGTGCACACTTGATATAGCAGATTGATGAAAATTGCACCCCATTGATATATTTGACTGTCGAAAAAGTGACCCATTCCAGCGGTACGTCTTTGTATATAGAAGGAGAATCCCGGGGTTTAAATGGGTTATATTTACCTCGCGCGATTGTCATCGAGAATGGACTAATCTGAAATGGGAACATTTGTAGTGTCACCCTTTACTCGTCGACAGGTGATCAAGTATTAACCATATCTTGCCCATCAAACAAAAGTTTCTGCCTGTAGAAAAATCGAACACTTAGAATTTTTAACCTGTCTCACAAAAACTAGGACTATTCGCTTGTACACAGCGATCTTTGCATATTTTTAATCGTAACAGTGTCATTTTAAAATTATTTATTGCCATTCTTCATATACGTGAAAAACTGTTATACAGATACTGTTTTTCAAATAAGGGAGAAATTTTATTAGATAAAATATTTGTTGCGAAACAGCTCTCGAGGTCAATAACAAAATAACGAGATACATTAGCATGTGAGCTGTTAAAAGAAAGTCACCAACAAGAGTCTTTTTTTAACCATCCTAAGCATAAAAAAGTACCACCGAATATGAATCAAATATGCCAGTAAATGAATTACAGCAGCAGAATATAACAATCATTACCTGTGACATTGAAGGGGTAAAATCAAATATCCTGCCTCTTGTAAATTCCTGAGACGTCGATTGGTCAAACGACGTCACGTGCCGACAGTGTATATTCCATATCGGGTGACTGATTAATATCCCGTCAGTGACCGCCATTACGCGGCGTCACTTTACGTTTATAAATAGGATTTTTGACAATTTACTGGACTCTCGGCAGGATATAAACATTACACAGTATGTAAGTGACCTAATATGGTATATACACGGTCAGTAAATTGAATATTGGGCTCGAGCTACGCTCTCGCCCAATATGAAATTTACTGACCGTGTATATACCATATTAGGTCACTTACAGACTGTGTAATATATAATAAAGAGTACCTACATAGTTTAACTAACAAACAATCATTTATATGTGTTCAAGAACATTGGCTCTGGTCTTTCGAATCAACCTATTTCAATAAAGTATTAACTTATATAATATAGATAATTATACTAGATGTAGTGACTGTAACAATCCGATAAACAATTTTCAAGTACCTAGAGGCAAAGGTGGGATATCAATATTGTGGCCAAAACGTTGGAATAAATATGTTATAGAAAATAGAACTACGTAAGGAGAGAATTATAGCCATCGGAATACATTGTACAACTAATCCTGTATGTCTGACAAACGTTTTTATGCCTACAAAAAGGCTAACTCTGACCATGAATATTTGGAAAACTTGGACATTATTCAATCAATAATAGACAAATATGAAGACACACATTCCGTGGTTCTTTGTGGAGACATGAATGGTACATTGGTACATGACAGGAAGAACAGCCAGGACAGAAAACTCAAAAGTTTTGTTACTGACAATTATTTATATGTACATCAGAATATGAATACATCACCAACATTTCATCATAGTAATGGTCAATCAAGTTCCCAAATCGATTATATCATGTCGAATTCAGACATAATCGAAACAACAACGTTCTAAAGTACTATTCTCTTAATGTTTTTTTCACATCATGCTGTTTCAGCTACCATCTAGAGACTGTAAGCCAAGTAAACACAAAAATACTAGTCAGCAGTCATTCAATCTGATATGGGATCAAGTTGACAAACAAAGATACGAAAATATGTGTAAAAACCTGATAAATTTTTACATCAACTGATACTAATCAACAAATAGAATACCTAAACTGATTACTACAAATGACAACGGAAAAACTAATTCCAAAACGCTTAATTAAACTTTAAGGCTTTAGGCGCAAACTATCTCCAACCCTAAAGAAACTAATTAGCATCAGTAAACAAAAACATAGACATTAAGATCCATCTTGTAGACGAAAGGTTGATAACCGTTGTTTATAGAAAAAAAGAACGCAAAAAGAGCTTTACGCAAACAACAACGTAAAGAAGCTTTTGAGGAAAAAACAAAACTTCCTGCAAAAATTAAAAAACAGTATAGATGACAAGGCATTCCTCCAATTAATTCGAAGAAATCAATCAGACATTAAATTAACACCACCTGAATACATTCAAAAGCAAAACAAAATTTGAAAAAGTGAAAATCAGCAGACAAAAATCTTTGTAGAGCATTTTCAAGAATTAGCAACTCCAAAACGTAATTCTGAAAATAATGACCAGTTTCCCGAAATATGTCAAACGAGAATTAGTATCACGAAAAAAATATCAACTAATACTCAAAAGAAACACCATACAGTTTCAATAAAGGAAATTAAGAATGCAATTCGAAAGCTTAATAATGGTAAATCAGCTGATGAATGGGATATAACAACAGAACACAAAATATATGCAATTCCGCCATCTACAGCATTTATCAGAGTATCTTTAATAATATCCTAAAAGAAAGAAAAATTCCACTATCATTTAAATCAGGAGTAATTACACCTATTCCAAAAAGGGAAAAGATCATACGAAAACAGACAATTATAGAGGAATAACTATGACATCAGTACAAGGGTGTCATATTAGAGAAATCGAAATTGGCAGGAAAAGAGCAATCCAATTTACTTGTTCAGGTTCACAGAGGGGTTATCTCCGAATATGGCAGCCTTAATACTTTCAGAAGTTAATTTGAAAGCTAAAGGTCGAAACGCATTGCATATAACAACTTTAGGCAGTCCAAAAGCGTTTGACGTGGTAAATCATGATATATTACTCAATAAGCTTTACCATCTTGATATTGGACTAGAATTTTGGGATGTTATAAGTTTTCATGCATTGAACCAACTAACATTATTATTTAGGTAGTGTCGAAAATCGTTGAACGGTAAGGCGTTAGCCGCACCGTTCAACCATTTTCGACACTATCTAAATAATCATGTTAGTTGGTTCAATTGCTCTATGGATTAGAAACTTTGAACTTAAAACAAAAAGATATATTGGCGTTGAAGCGATCTCATCTTAGCATCTTGAGGCAGTTTCAATCTCTACCTGCAAGGACATCTAATGCAGCAGTATATCTCCTCTTAGGTACTAAACCAGTAGAAGCCGAATTACATAGGCGTTAATTTAGTTTATTATACTCAATATGTACAAGTAAAAATGTTCTACTACAAAATATGGCAACAAGGCAACAAGCAATTGGAAATCCTGAGAGCTTTTTCTAAAAAAAATACAATATCTGCTCCATATTTACTGTTTCCGCCACTTTCTAATACACTAGATAAACCACCAAGTAAATTAGATTGGAAAAAGACAATTAAAAGCAGCTGAATTGAGTATTTGTCTATACAATTTAAAGATCAATGTCAAGGAAAAATCAACTTTGGATATGCTTACCATTGATATGCTGGAGATTGGCAAAAGTCACAACGTTTGGGATACTATTGAGAACTGTACATCTGAGGTCAAGCAAACAATTGTAAAAGCAAGGATTTTAACGGGAACAAGTTCAAGTACATAAAGAAAAATTCAACAAGTCTGAGAAAGATACAACCTGTCAAATCTGTAGACTAAAAGATGAAAATATTATTCACCTGCTTGTAAGATGTCCGACTTAATACTAGTAAGAAAGTTTGCCAATTCATTGTTGACTGTAACCAACTAGCAATTGAAAACTTTTACCAAATGAAGCAAGTCTTGTCAGGGAAACTGATGTTATATCAAGGAAATCATGCTATACAGTGCATGTAAAAAGGCTCCATTTGCTGAACATTATTTGAGGAGTCTCTGTGGGTATGATGTATGTGTTAAAACTTATTTTTCAGATTTTAAATATACTTAAAGAAATTTTTTTTTTTATCTGTAAGGTTTTAAATATAGAACTTTTACTTTTTATTATTTTAAGAATAGTCAATATTACATTAAATGTTTGGTCAGTACGGATTTTTCCGAGCTAAACCAGAAAACCCTTATCCCTTGTAAATAAGTCAATTCTAATGGTGGAGGTGTTAGTATGTGTTTAAAATTAAATAAATAGGTATTAATCGAGTGCTCTGCAACTGGAGCGATTTATGAAACAAAGAAGAAAAGAAGAAGAAGGGAAAAACTTAAAATCTAAAATATAACCTCAAGTTACAATAAAACACATGGTAAAATAAAAGAGTAAAAACAATAAAAGGGTCGACCGATACATTTCGGCAAACCTGCCGTCGTCAACTGGGTCGTGAAGAATTAAGGAATAGTTAAAAATTATAATAATGTATTTCATACAGGTAAAAAAATTGTGTGTACACTGGTAGCAACATATTAGCCACTTCAAATCATACGACATCGAGACTCGTTAGTCATAGAATGATTGTTTTACGTTTAAACCCCTGGGTTTTAAAGTACCAAGTCTGAATATAATCCGTTGTTCCAACGCACGTCTATTTTCCTTGCCACCATGTAATTTTATAATCACTGTTACTTGCATATCTTGTGGGCAATGATTAGGGAGTGTTAAATGATTGCCGACTATGCAATCCGTATTATTATGGACGGAGCGAATGTGTTCCTCAAAGTAGTCACCCAGTCTCCCTACGTATATCTTTTGACACTGCCCACATATGATAACATATGGCTAGAATCTGTGTTGTGCAGGTGTATCCGCTAAAGAGTGCATTAAAAATTTGTGCATGCTTATGATGTCATTGTTGTAATGGTGGGTTTATGTGAACAATTTTATTCTATTTTGTGAGAATGATAGTACATGTATGAAACAAATCAATCAAAAGTAAATTTATTCATTACAGTAGGTTATTAGCTGTTTGTTTTTGGTCACATGACACACTGCATGGACGGTATAAGTAGCATGTTCTACAAATGGTGCGAAAATGGATGTAAGTGTTCGGTGTATTTTATTTCGAAAATTAATCCTTAATGATATCCTTCTTTTGCTAAATCCAAACTGTTTGTGAAGGGCTTTCAGGCTATCATAGTGGCTATGCTG
>MJUU01037275.1:3679-17869 GCA_002080025.1 Modiolus philippinarum | reverse complement strand
ATCATCTTTAATTTTTGTTATTTCAACATTTGCTACACTGGTTAAAAATCTACGAAGTTCGTTATAAATTATACAAAGTCCGTGCGAATTCAAAGTTCCTATTAAGAGTTTGGACCCGAACTCGTGATACAACTGAACAGTACAGCCAAGAAAAAATGGAGTTGTTTCATCATTCTGTTAGATACAATACATTCCGCAATAGCGCAACGCGTTCTGCGAACAACATCTGAAGCAATGTCAGGAAATGTAGATACAGATTTAGAAGTTTTTTATCCAGTAACCATGGCGTCATCAAAGATTTAGGCATTTCCAGTGACACTTCATCATAAGCTGGATAGAACACCTGAGACGTAAAGTTTTTCCATCTCTTCGCGTAATATTGAGGCTGCTTTGTACAGTTTTTGCTCATTGTCGCTATCATAAAGGCTTTTGGTACTTGTGCTGCTGACTTCTGATTTTATTTGTATAGTTTTCATTTTAGTTTTAATTTCATTTGCTGATTTTACTGCCTCACCTGTGAAAATTTTACTGGAGAATACTATGCTTCACTTACCTTGGCCTTGTTGAGACAAAATTACAATAGCTTTATTATAGTGTTTCTCTAACTTTGCTCTTAGTTTGGATGTATTATTATAGTTCATACAGATATTAGTGAAGAAAGGACTGAAAAATTTGTAAAATTAATGACAAATGGAAAGAATTCTTTTCCAATATAAGTTCCTTGTCAAGAATTTGCACGAGCATCTCGAAATCTATATCATGTTCTGAATTCTGAGCTTTTGGTTTTTGTGACAAATAAGTTCTCATACATGTAGAATGGGGAAGAGCATTATCAAGCAAAGGCTCATTTTCGGTTCGAAATACCATTTCATTATCCTCGTATGCTATGGCAGCGTTTCTAATATTGACAAGCCTGTCTGAAGAAGCTACCTTATAGAATGTTTTAACTTTTTGTGAGTAAGTTTTTTCATGAATTAAGGAGGTTCGCTCCTCATGTTTTGGGATATCTGTCAGATTTTCGGAATCCTCAGGTATTATCCATTTAAAAGCATTATAATTTTTTGCCCATTGACCCCCTTATTTTTTTCCATATTTTCATTTAATACATCTTTTTGAGCATTCAGTAAAAATTTTATTGAATTCTATTTATTCTGTCACATTCATTCCTGGTTAAACAGTGCCAATGTTAATCCTATGAAAAATCAGAGGAGTTCGGTTTCCCGCCAAATTTTCAATC
This sequence comes from Modiolus philippinarum, assembly GCA_002080025.1. NCBI lineage: Eukaryota > Metazoa > Mollusca > Bivalvia > Mytilida > Modiolidae > Modiolus > Modiolus philippinarum. Next base: position 16,632 of record MJUU01037275.1, on the reverse strand, counting down.
ACTTAAATCTCAAAAACGAGACCATCGACCTATCAATTTTTTTCACTTAAATTACTTCTATCTTAATTTTCTAACAAAAAATCATGTTTATTGGAAATCCTATTTATTTTCAAATTGAGTGGCGAACCCCCTTAAGCAAACAGAAGAGTCAACTGGATGGTAATCAGATTTTGTAATAGTTGAGGAAGATTTTGTAAGCTTGACATCGCTCCCAGTATTTTTGCAGCTAAGTGATCGTATTGCAGGTTCTAAATTACGTTTGCTAGGAGCGATGATAACGAAACATTAAAGTGTCAGATGACTGAGACGATTTGGAATCAAAAACATTATGAAATAAGTCGTCACGTCTTGTTTCGGCTGTCACTCGCAAACTACATGTAGGTGTACCAGAATGTGTAGATAATGTTAGACTTTCATCTGAAATTATATTGCAAATAATGCATTTGTCATAATCGCGGTCAAAATGGCCCCTTTTAAAATCAGAAGGGGCTTTCGCTAAAACACAGAGCAAATGAAAGTGTTAATCAATACATCACATCCTTAAGATAACAACAATTTCATATATTCAATATGAAAACACAAATATTGTAGAAATACTCTTCAAAACTAACAACACGAATCGACCTTAAGGTTAACGGCCCCTTTTTCAGTTCAATGTTAAACCTATGGAAATTTTATGTAAAATCCCCAGCCATAACGGCTTGTTGGTTCTCCGCCAAACTTCGTTTGCAGATAACTGTCTTATTCATGCATACAGAGCTACCATTCGTTGCAAGTATCAGCGACAAATAAATGAGAAATTCATGATAAACAATGGAAAAAAAACAGCAAATCATTCGAACAGACAGCATTTTTGTCCCAGAAACATCCAACTATAAAAATAATTTTAAGATTTGTTCTGCAAAATCATTTAATTTGATTATATTTCTATAAAATAATGGTAGCTTTGCATGGGTAATTATCTCAATAATTTGCAGATAAGTTTTTGGAATAAAGCAAGACGCCGTTAAGGCTGGGTATTTTACACAAATTTCCCATAGGTTTAACATTGAACTGAAAAAGGGGCCTTTAACCTTTACAGACCTAAATATTAAATAACGACTAAATCGGTACAACCACGTTCGATTAAGGAATTAAATTGATTGCAAAACATGCATTTGAATTGAAAATTTATTAAGTTTAAAGAACGTGTTAAAAAACAATTATCGTAAATGATAGGGCAAATAATTGTAAAAATCCCACCGCAAGAATATTTTATTCGCGTGAATAATAAATGCCAGCACCAAAACATCAATTTCAACCCTATATTTAACCTTGTCTATAAACGTCATTTGTTGTCTGTTGTAGAGTTGAAAAGCCATTTAAATCAATATTACCTGTATTGTGAACACCTTTTTTTGGTTTGAAATATACGGGGTAAACACTGTAATATTGTACTTCAAGCAGTCACGGATGGGGATACTTATAAAATGCTATTTCTAACGTCAAAGGGACCATAATTCAATGCGACGACAGACATTTTCTGACCGATGAGATGTTAAAGGAGAATTTGGAACAAAAAAAAATCCATGGGCTTTTGGGTAATTTAAACTTCTTAATTAAGCGACTTTTTCAATACCCGCCGCTCTACTAAACATATGAATCACGCAGTTACATGCATCGCTAAACAACATAATATCAATTAAGCTTTCCTTAGTATCAGAAACTCTAGTTTGTCTCGTTAATTACATTAGTAAAATTGTACAGTACCATTATATCTTTTAATATATATAGTCTCTAACACTCGAAAGGTCAACATTTAAATCACCAAGTACACATAAGTAACACGAAGTATCTAATGCTTGATTTACAGAATTACTTAATTTCCAATATGAAAAAGAAAGGAAATGGGGTAAACGTCAAGAAGACAACATCCCATATCCAGGTTAAAACGACCAAAAACAAGACATCTAGGAGTCACCATATGGTCTTCAACACAGTGAGGAACCTCACACCATATAGTAAGCCCTAAATGTCCCCGAAAAGGTAAAAAAGTGAATAAATCAATGGAAACAAACCACATCCAATAACCCAAATATCAAGAAACTAAAATTTTATAAGAAGACAAGGACAAGCCAATGACCAACATATTACTGACTTGGGACAGGCGCAAAAATTGCGGTGGGGTTAAACTCGTTTTCTTGGATCCAAACTCTCCCTCTATGTGTGGTGAATGGCTAAAAATAAATACACAAAAAGACTCACAGTAAAAATCAAACTAGAAAAAAGTCCAACTTATCAAGACGAGTACCCTTACAATGAAGTACATAAAACATGAAGACAATACATACAGGTACTGTCCGGACAAATGCTCGCAGTTACTGACAGCTAGCTAAGGACATAATTTCCGTTGACTATGATATCAAGCCTTCTTACATATGAAATTTCAATTGAAATACTTCTAAATAGATTTGGTATAAACATCACCAATTATGAAAGAAGAACATGATATTGTGCAATGCCAAATACTGCCAATATGAAAAATTGTTTAAATTTAGTTATGGTGTAAAGCGTTTAGGAGATGATCAATATTTTTGCCAACAAAAACCAGAAGTAAAGATTTAACAACAATGCTGTATTTATATCCTTTATGAATAAGTTTGTTTAACGGATCAATAAGTTTGGAAGGATAATTTTTGAATTTATGCGCCTTTGTAAATGATATTTCCATAGAAGTTTGGATGTGAAATGCCCTGATGTATAAGAGCCCTGCATATAGAACCAAATTTTCTTAATAAGTCAATGTATCTATAATAAAATTTAGAGAATGTTTTTATGGTTCACTACAACCTTTAGGTCTATGTTCACTACAACCTTTAGGTCTATGTTCACTACAACCTTTAGGTCTATGTTCACTACAACCTTTAGGTCTATGTTCACTACGACCTTTAGGTCTATGTTCACTACAACCTTTAGGCCTATATTCACTACAACCTTAAGGTCTATGTTCACTACAACCTTTAGGTCTATGTTCACTACAACCTTTAGGTCTATGTTCACTACAACCTTTAGGTCTATGTTCACTACAACCTTTAGGTCTATGTTCAGTACAACCTTTAGGTCTATGTTCACTACAACCTTTAGGTCTATGTTCACTACAACCTTTAGGTCTATATGTGGTACAAACATGTAGAGAAAAATATGGCATATCTATTCTTACCCAAGCATTTTCACCCCCTTGAAACTCAAGTTCGGGTACTCAACTAAAACTAAATTTTGATGAAATATAAACTACATTGTAATATACCCCTCCCTGCAAAATTGCGGGCAGCTCGAATCGGTTCCGAAAATCCTTCTTAACATAAATCTTGAGTGTTTATCAAATTATCTTATTAAGTCTCTGTAACACATACAATATCATAATCAGAGGCAAAGTCCTCAAGTATTGGTAATTTATTTCTTATACTTCCGATATTAAGGTGAAAAATACTTATTCTACCCTTTTCAGTATTTAAAATAGGGCCAGGGTTTGTCTCAACATCACAACAAACATTAATCCAAATTAATATAATAACATGAACAAAAAATTTGAATTCCATGAAAAAGCCTGCAAAAACACAAAACACTAGTAGTTATGCTAGCTTGAAAAGAAAGTTTTAGTAACGTAACTAAGCTAAACAAAAAACGTAATGAATCGTAGGGATCTGATGCCACCACCTCCCGAGCACTTTAAGATTTGTACGATGTAAGTGTACATGATCCATGAATACACTTTGATTTTCTCAAACAATTTTTTCCTACTATGAGGACGGAGATTGTGGTTGCGCTATTCTAACATATGACCCCTCCAGCGATTCTATGACTTCAAAGAATTCAGATTACACTTCAACTTTAACCAAGGAAAGTCTCGTCTAATTTAGTCATTTCAAGTAACTTATGCGTGACAAAATTTCTATAATACAGGATAATAAAGTATTTTTACAAAAGCGGTTTGTTTGTAATGTGATAAATTTTCATTGATATCATATTGTAATTTTCTTTGTAAGATATGTGGTATAATATAATATCAAGTTATAAAATGTCTGCACGGGAATATGCTCTTGATTTAGTTAAAGCATACCATGTGACGCTGAGGATGTATTTAAATGAATGGATAAACCAAAGAAAGGAAACTGTTGCAAAGTTACGAGCGATTGCCAAAGAAATTCAGCTGCTGTAAACAACACACAGAAAAGGACATGTTACATGATTAAGGTAGTACGGGAGTTTAAAATTGCGCATCATTCTTGCGCATGTGACTTAAAATGGAATTCACTATGGGAACATTGCCCAAACCATTTTTTAATTGTCTTATAATAGTTAAATTTGATGAATATGCCACTTTTCTTAAGTAACCACGCAAAATATTGAACCTTCCAGCTTACTCCTATTCCATTAAGGGGAGATAATTTGTATAGAAATAATAGGAAAAAATGAGTTTTTTTGCGATTTATTCAAAAATAAGTTCGGTGACCCCCAAATTTTTTTCATGGAAATTGAAGGACAGTATATAAGCTATTAATTTACCAAATTTTAAAAAATTCTATCTGATATAACTAACATAATTTAAAATTTTGTTAAAATTCGCTAATTTTCCCTATTATTTCAACCAAAATAGCAGATTTGTACATTTCATATTTCATTCTTATATGGCCGGTGACCCCTTATTTTTATTTTATTTTTTGTATGCTCTTATAACAAAGGGTAAATCCTGAAAAAATCAGAAAATTCTATCTGACAGAATTTTAGACACCCGTACCACCTTAAAAGAAATATCTTTTACAGCAAAAGTATCCATTGAAGTTGATCACAAATGGCATTAAAAAGGCAACTGGTCTTCCCATTAGAGAGCTCCGCTCAACCAAAGGGAAAAACAACGACTTGTCCGCAATACCATATGTAACAATACACGATCTTTGATTAACACAAATATTCAATGTGGCGAAAAATAATGTATCGATACTTTTCCAAAGCTAGAATATGAAAATGCTTGTACAAAAAAATTCTATTATCAATAGTCGAAAGCAACCGAGTAATTTAAAGAAACTACTTGAGCACGCAAAATTTGATTCAAATAAAGCCGCCTTCTCAGTAAAAACTTGCGGAAATTCCCGATGTGGAGTCTGGAAAGGATACGGTTACAACTATTTAGAAACGGGCAGTATCAAATCATCCAAAAAGGGGAAGATTTTCAAAGTAAACTCAAATATGTCTGGCAAAACGAGAAACTTAATATACTGTATAACATGTTCGTCGTGCACGGAAAACTATATAGGACAAAACGGTAAATAGTACGCGTTCACAAACAACAAATTCGTGACGCGACGACAAGACAGATTCCACTGAGTGTACATCTGGAACTATGCGGACACAGTTAATTCAAAATTATACCGTTTTACAAATGCACCAAAAGCGATAAATATTATATGATTGAAGTAGAAAAATATTTCATTCGCATATTTAAGCCCGTATACATACGACAAGGAATAGGGCCTGTAAGTCTCGTACAATTTTGGAACTTCCGGGACCAAAAACTGTACCCGGAAGTTACATTTTAAACAAAGATATATGACGTTTCAAACAACAATTTGAACGTCATAATCCTCAGACGTCATGTTTCGGCGGGAAACGTTATCGAATTGCCGGTTTATCGTGGATTCTCGTGAGTCACATGACGAGACTTACAGACCCTATTGAACTATGACGTTACGTCATAGATCCCCCTAGGTTTCACTTATCTTGGCAGGTCTATTGAAGAATGAAAGCACTACAACCGTGAATTCTGATTTTTATTTAGTTTTTTTAATATATATTCCGCATACAACTTGATTTTAGATATTATATATATATATATAGACGAAAGTGAACAGTTCACAATTAATTCAGTTGATATTTTAACAACTATCCGTGTCTTTATCAAAACACTATAAAAATACAAATTCAATCAAACAAAAACTATGTACAAAAGTAAATCTAAACGAAATATTCAGAACTTCATTTTGGCCGCTGGTTAACACAAATGTAATACGGATGAATGCCCCGAGGGCAAATCGAAAAAAAAAAATTGTCGGTAACTGCACATCGGTAAAAATATTTAACAAAATCAATAATTGAAGTAAATGGATGTTTCGTTAAGAATTATATCTGTTATTAGAATTGGTGTTTTTAAAATATAACAAATTTCAGTGTGTTAAAGAATTCCAATCATCTCTAAAGAAATCAAGTCTTAATATTCAAGCTGGAATTGATTTTTGCATCTAGAAACGTTCTTTTGCTTGCCGCTTTGTCTCATTCCAAGATTTATTTAGGTCAATGGCGACAACTTGCATGTCTGTCCAGCTATGTCCAATGCTGTTGAAATGGACAGCTGTAGACTGTGTTAATTTTATTTTCTGTATGTGATTACGGTGTAGATTAATGCGGAGATTAAGTGAGTTCTTTGTTTCACCGATCTATTGTTGCTGACATACCGTACACGTAATCAAATATTTACAGGACAAATTAGCAAAGATTTTGTAATTCTCGCCAGTTGCTGTGCTCTTGAACGTCGATGTTGTGGAACTGTGTTTGCACAAAAGACAACGTTTGTCTTTGTAGGTCTTTGTATGTCTTAAATTGTCCTATTTCAGTTCATTTAAGTTTGGCTTTAACAAGCATATCCTACAAGTTCCTGGGTCTGCGAAAGGATATAAGTGTTGGTTCGGGGAAAAGGGCTTCCATTTTAGGTGACACATGCAGGACTTTCATGCATTCACGTGTGATAGCTGACAAATATGGGAATTCCGAATGGAAGGTCGTAACGAATGGAATACGTGAATTTCTTTTCTTTTTTTTTCCTGTATTGCAACAACTGTTTGCGTTCTAATGTTAAAACATTTTCAATTGTTTTTGCACTTTGTGTGCTTTGTAACCCCTATTAACTAAATTGTCTTTTAGTTCTTTTGGTCCTCTTGTTGAATGTTTGGTCATCCGAACATATTCGACGTAGTCGGGTGGAGAGTATATATAAGTGACTGAACCGGAACAGTGTCTTGGATGACAACTGCTCGGTAGCAGATATGCGTGCGTATCGGTCGGTTTAGTGTGCAAATCAAGGCTTATTTTACCGTAGTGTCTAGGAATACATTTGAAATTTCCGATATGTTGGCGTTGAATTTAATCGATGGAAGATAACTGTTTAAAAATTCGATAAATTCGTCAAGATATTGTCTTGTATCTGTCCACTTCATTTCAATGTCATCGATGAAACGGAACCAACTATACGGCTCGTAAGGAGCTTCCTGTAGCATACGCTTTTCTAAATAGCCCATGAATATATTGGCATAAGTTGGAGCTTCTCGCGTTCCCATAGCAGTCCCATTAATTTGAAGAAAATTTTCATTGTTAAAAACAAAGTTGTTACGTTCTAATACAAGACGCCGACGTTGAACTAAGGAATCTGTGGATGGTGATTGAATAGGCCTAATAACCCATACTTTTCAACATGCGTTTATTCCCTATTCACGAGGAATGTTTGTATAGAGAGATATCACATCTAAAGTTACATGGAGTGTATGAGGAGAGAGATTTTCAGATGGCGTTTTATTTATATAATCTGTAGTGTCTTTGATAAAAGAAGGGAGAGATTCAACAAAGGGTTGCGGCTGAAGGTACAAAAAATTAGAAATTTTTTCCGTCGGGTGACCAATACAGTTAACAAAAGGGCGCCCTGGGATCCCTCCTTTGTGAATTTTTTAGTAAGAGGTAGAACAAACCAGCTCTTGGATTTTCAGGGAGAAGGCCATCAAATGTTTTTTTCTCGATTTCTTCATAATCCAGCATGTATCGCAGTCCTGATCGAATTTTTTCGCTGTATTTTTTGGTAGGATCATTTTTTTTTATCAGATTTTCCTCTAAATTGCAGGATAAGTAGATCCTGAAATTCTTTAAGATTTGATTGTTTGCCGAATATAAAGTAGTGTTCTTTGTATAATCATATGTACAGGAAAGTGTTTTATGAATCCAGTATACCCATCTCTATATAGATATCAAAGTGAAGTTTTATTTTTACATAACATAGCTAGAAGCTTTTTCCAATATTCTGAAATGAAAAAAAATACATATATATAAAAAACGTCATTTCTTTAACATATTTTCTACATTACAATACTTCAATTTTTTGAAGTTTGAACTTCTAATCAAAATTTAATATAAATCCTGGTACACCTTCTATCATTATTGGCATGTCATTTGAAAACATTGGATGTATGCTTTACCTCTTTTTCTCTTATGATGCACGCTTAGTATCTGTTCCTTGCACGAATAGTTATTTGTGGTACACAACGAGACTTTGACGCTGGAGTTAGAATCTCTTTAGCATGAACTTCATTGGTCGAGCACAAATAATAACACTTCACGCGTGATGTGCTATTACTTTTTCGACGTTTCAGTGGACCACTGTGAAATCTCGTTGGCCGTGATTAACGTCACCTAGCAACTGTGTTGTTAACAACAGTTCGGCACTAAAAATTAACTGCATTTATTTATAAAAATCATAGAGGAAATAGTTTTAACAAATCAAAGAATTATATATCGATGGATATCAACTCTCGTTATGTAATTTCAAATATAATAAAACTCGCCAAAGGCTCGTTTCTTGTATTTTGAAATTACATACCTCTAGTTGATATCTATCTATGTGCAATTCTTTCTTGTTGTGAAAACTATAAGAATCATTGTTCTGTGTTATACTAATGCGATATGTTATATAATGTCTCGTTCAGTCAATGCTCTTTTACTGTAATATGTGATATGATGCACCTATATCTTGTACAGTCAGTACTCTTTTACTGTAGTATGTAATATGATATGTCTTGTTCAGTCAGAAGATTGTTACTGTAGTATTTTATATGATGTGCCCATATTGTGTTCAGTCAGTAGTCTATTACTGTTGTGTTATTTGATAACGATGAAAAAAGGAGTAAATGCACATGAGACAAAGTCTTTTTTGCCAAATAATTTCAGATCTTTGAATATGTTTTCATGTAGGGATCAATAATCAACTCAGTTCCCTAATATAGGCCATCTTGTACCAAATTAAACAAATCTTTTGAAGGACTTTTGTTACCAAGTTTTGTTCTATCTGACTTGGTTGTTTCAGAGAAGATCTTTGAATATGTTTTCCGAGAGGAACATATTATTCAAACAGTCAAAGTGGGCCAACTTAGAATTATTGTGACCAAGTTTGGATCCAAATGGCCAGGCAGTTTCAGATGAGAATATCTTTAAATGAATTTCTAATGATAAACTAATTTCAACATCTTAGATGAGGTGCCGATTTACTAAACACTTTTTAAAGGCAACGATCCAAGGACTATTTTGACTGAGGTTCGATCCTACTGTCCATGTTGTTTCAGGGGAGATCTTTGAAGGCCTTTCCAACGCTACAATATTAAACTATTTTCCCACTGGTGGCAATCTTGGATGTGATGTGGACTTTCCTGACATACTATCGTGGATAAGATTTGTTCAAATAAGCTGAATTGTAGTTTCATAAAAGACGATACTTAGATATGTTTTTTCCATAGGGTCCGATGTTAATCTTAGTTCCTAGATGGCTGCCATCTTAGATGAAGTGCGGAATTTCCGGACACATAATTTAGTTGACGGCCTAGTTGAATTATCCTTAAAGTCCAATTATTCATATATTTTCCCCAATGTTGGCAATCTGATATGTGATGTGGACATGCCGGATATTATATTTAAGGACACGACCGAAAGCCTATTGTGACAAAGTCTGCATGGTTCAAATTTGACAAGAGGATTCAGAGGATATGTTTTCCTATAGGGTCAAATGCTAAACTAAGTTATCCGCTGAAGGCCATCTTGGGTGAGTGCCTACTTACCGGGCATATTTGAGGGGACCACCCGATAATGAATGAAAGGATATGGAGTAAATGCCGTGAGACAAAGTCTCTACAAATACAAGAATTATTATGACCAAGTTTGGTTCCAAATTGACCAAATAATTTCAGAGAAAAGATCTTTAAACTATATGTTTTCCTTGCTGATAGCCATCTTGAAAAAGGTGCTGATTTGAAAAACACATTTTTGAGTTTTTCCGTTAAGAAACTTCATATTGCTCTAGAAATTTGAAATACTCCGTCTTAAGGCTATATTTGCGCGTCAGAAAAAAATGTATATTTACTTGACTCTGTCTTTCCAAATATGATTTTATACATTAGTTTGTGAGGACAATGATTTTTTTTTGTAATAGCTCTGAACGGGGGGGAGGGGGGTAAAAAGAACAAAGGAAAATCTTCCGCCTTAGTATCAATGACGTTAACAGGGCGCACATTTACAATGCATAAAACTTAGTTATACTACATGTCATGACAACATTATCAGCTGTACGACGTTCGTTTCATAATATACCACACATAGGAATTTTAGTAATTGCATTGGATTCTAATGAAAGCCTAAATATTTTTATTAATATTGTCAAGGTGTGTATATTTGTATTAAAAAGGCCCGTAAAGACCGTAAGACTTCCCTCCAGCTTTCCAGCTTTTTATAATTCCGTCCCGGACTACATCATATTTCAAAATTGTAAGGCCTGACAAATTCTCACATCGGATACTATTAAATGTAACAACTATGTAGTTCCCAGATTATATTTTTAACTACTGCACAGCATTGAGCTTGTGTGTATGTTCATATAAAGCGGGGAATATAATAAAAAATATAAATTCAGCCATTTATGCCATATTTGAATCTTACTGGCCTTGTCATCATTGTAACTTTTAATATGAAACCAAAAAGTATAAGAAATATTGAAAATGGTTCAAAATTGTCTGGTATGAATTCGAACACATGACGGCAGTGTTGAAAAACAGTTTCTGCAATTATGAAATTTGACAAATGATTTTGTAAACATATTTGAGTTGACAAATTGCCAGTTAGCCAGATCAGCTAGTCGTCGAGAACGTCAGTACTCTTAGTGTTCGGATTTTGGTAGAAATTCTAATGGACTTCTATTGCGGAACATTACCTGAACGTATCAAAATAATCAAAAACATAATCAAATTCATGCCAATATAAAGGTTATCTTGAACCTCAATCTCTCGTCTCTCTCCTTGTGTTTTGTATTTTTGAATACACTATATTTCAATGTCAGTTTTACAAAAGAGTATAAGACTCACATTTTACAACCCGAAAAAAAGTTGAAAAACAGAAAAAAAATAACAATACATCTGTAGTTTTATTTTAAAGGGAACAATCCAGTTATCATTTAAAGGAAGTTTGGATCCAACTGGCTTTATTGCTTCAGACGGGAAGATTTTTGTATGATTCCCTTTAGGGACCAAAGTTGAACTAAGTTCCCGCTTGTGGCCATAAAGCATGTTGTGTGAACTTGGCTCGGACAGACTTTGTTCGAATTTGCCTAGTTATTTCAAAGAAGATCTTACAAGGAAAGAATTACGAAGGAGAGAAAGACAGACGATAGAAACCAAGTAATGGCAAAAATGCTGCATGTCAGGGTTTTGGACGATGTAGAATGAGTTACTCACTTGTTTCAAGCTTGCATCCGTCACACTCGAAGTGCAAGCTTACCAGTCACAATGATAGCGTCGTCTAAAATTAAAACAGTTTGTAGTGAATATATAATATATCAGTGATAATATTTGCAATGGCTTGCCATTCAGCCCTTACCAATGTCATTGTCATTTTCGATGCAAACCCCGGAGGTGGTGTGTTCTTGTTGAAAAGTTACTTTAGTTTTGTCGCTAAGTCTTGTGTTTTGGGATGATGCTGTGTTGTGTGTTGGTAGACCACTCGGGTGTGTGTGTGTGTGTGTGTGTGTGTGTGTGTGTGTGTGTGTGTGTGTGTGTGTGTTGTGTGTGTGTTTGTTTTTTACGGAATGTCACTACATGCATTAGAATACACACCAACAAAGTCACTACATTTTGGGAAGTCACTACATACACCCAAGTAGTGACTTTGTAAAATTTAGAAAAATGCTTAATTTGGTTAATTTAATATGTCTGCAAATTTTTTTTCAATGTTTCACTTTCCGGTGTGTATTTGAAATTTTAACACAGTCAGACGACGTCAAAAATATGACTTCACACATTTTCACGCCAAAAAGTAGCGCATGCCCAATGAAGACCGGAACAACATGGCGACAACGTTGGGTAAGATATACAGAAAATTATGTCATTTCTTGACTGAAAGCTGTCATTCAACCTGGCAAAGCATAGGAGTTTGCATTTGTCCCCAGGGAATCGACTCCNGATGCACAATAACCTTTTCAAATTTTATTCCGGTCCCAACTTTCGGAAATTTTTCCTGAAAATATCAAAGACTAAAACTTTAAAAAAAATGGTTCAGATATTGGTAAATTTCTTGACCTCTCAAAGACAAGCAGTTTTGGGGAGTTCTCGTAAGCAATCATGCTTTTTAAATGAATTTTAGTCAAAACGAATTTTTTTATGGTTAGATTTCAACAAGAATTTATTTCAATTCTTTGGTAAATTTCCTTAAACTCTGAAAGAAAAACAGATTTTGGAACTATCACTACAAAACACTGAAAGTCTGAAACGGGCACTTTTTGTACTGAAAAGTACTGAAAAGTACTTGACCAGTCTCAACTTGTCTGAAAATTACTAAAGTAGTCTCGACCTTAGTCTGATTCAGTCTGAAATTTACTGAACCAGTCTCGACCTGTCTCGACTAGTCTGGACCTGTAATGAAAAATTCTCGACCTGTCTCGACCAGTCTGAACCTGTACTGAAAGAGTCTCGACCTGTCTCGACCAGTCTGAACCTGTACTGAAAAGTCTTGACCTGTCTCGACCAGTCTGATATAGTACTGAAAGAGTCTCGACCTCTCCCAACCAGTCTAAAATTGTAATGAAATAGTCTTGATCATGGAAGTATCTTATGAATCAGTAAATT
>MJUU01037274.1:234017-245277 GCA_002080025.1 Modiolus philippinarum | reverse complement strand
TTTTATCTGTAATTAGATGATAAGGTGTAAAAGTAGCTAATGTTTACTTGCTGTGAAGAGCATAGATAATACTTAAGGAAGGAGTCATGTTTTACACTTCCAAAGGAGAATTATTTACTACAGATAATTACTTCAAAGTAGGGGGCAATTTTTATTTCTTTTGAATTTTGTAAAATAAAAAAGTTTTTTTTTGAAAATGTAATTGGTTCTTCAAGTTTTGTCAGGTACAACTATTGCTTCCCCCAACCCTGAACATGATGTCTTAGGATTAGACCAGTGCATCTTTTATATTCCATATGTTCATCAACTCTTCTTTTTTTCCACAGTTAAACAAAGTGTAAATGTGACCCCATTTGAATTAGTTTTTACAGAGTTGTGACCCTTGCATATAATTTTTGATAAATAAAGGTTTTTGCATTTTTGTCTTTGCAATGCCTCATAATATATATTGACTTGATATTTGATGTTTGATTGTATCTATAGGAGTTGTATATAAAGTTCTATTTGGTTTAGTCAAAGGATTGTGTGCAGAGTTATTACCCTTAGATTTAACAAATTTTTCTTAAATACAAGTTCAGGTTTTGCAATTATTCTTTCCAATTGGTTTGATATTTGTCTATCACAGTTACAGATCCTGTTCAAATCAGTAGAATACTTTTGTGCAGAGTTATGACCCTTTGAAGACATGGTTTACATAATTTTCTTTTGTGATGTGTATCCAATTGGTTATGGTCTGATGATTTTGTTCAGAGTAATGGCCCATGGGCTGGGTAAATTTTGAAATATATGGGTTCTGTACTTCTTCCTACAATTTATTTTGATTTTATATTTGGTTACAGATCAAGTTGGAATTTGGATGAGGTCAAATTACTTTGCATACATCATTATTGGTCTTTGGACTTTAATATCAATTTTTGTACTTCTTTGAAATAGCTCAACATATTGATTTGATATTTGTTGTATAATTGTCTCAATATGAAGTTAGTCAGAGTTTTGATGTTCAAATTTTTTTGGGTTTATTATAGTAAAATTGTGCCATGTACTTGTAACATTCAAAACTTATTAAGATGCTATCAGCTGTCTATCAGGCATGTTCACCTACATGCTTTGTTCACAAACCAAGTTACAGGATCAAATAGTTAGTGTTTAGAAACCCAGGGTGTTAAGCCACCTTACTTAATTTGATATATAGATAAGAAATAAAATGTGTTTTTCCAATTCTCCTCTCAGTATTAAATGTATCCCAACATTTTCCAGGTATAATTATGTAATAAAACCCTTGGTAATTAGTTGCATGTTCTGGTGTCTAATAGGCTTAACTAATTAAACCATGTCTGTCAGAAAATGTCTACTGATACAACTTGGAATTAACTCAATGTGATTTTGAGTCCTTTATGAGAGGCAGTTATAGTTTCCATGTCTTATTTTGTACTTTGGAAATTTTCCGTGGGATTAGACAACTTGTTTGATCTTTGGGGTAATTAGCAATAGTAAGTATCAGACACAGGGTTTAATTATCTATTTTTTTAAGTCTAAAATATGTGTTGAACAGTGCATAAGAAGTGCGTGTTTTTGGTAAATCCATAAAAATACTTTCTAATTGCATTGAAAATATTTTGTTGTAACTTTTTCTGTAGTTTAGTTAGGTGATAGTATTTTTTGTCATGCATCATGCTAGTCATGTATCTTGTAACGGTATTTTCATTAACATGTTTTAAACAGGTTTTCTAACCTTTGTAATCTATTAAACATTGGAATTGGTCCAAAATTAACATCTTACAAGCCAAGTCAAATTCTAATGAAGAAATAGGACAGTTCTGATTCCATTTTATGTTAAAGTCCAAAAATGTGTAAGGCACGGACCATTTGACTTTCAGGGAGGCCTGATATTTTTACCAGAGCCAGGAAATTTATTCGCCCGCTTTGCAGGCCTGATTTTTTTTTGGTCCCCCACCGCAATGCGACAGAGGGACATGGTAATGGTCTGTGTCCGTGTATCCGTGTGTCACGTTTTTTGTGGGCGCAAATCCTCAGAAACCGCTGATTAGAATTCATTCAAATTTTACAGGATTGTTAGCCACCATTAGTACTAGATCATATCGCATCGCCATTTTGATTCAGCAAATTTTGTGGGAGTTATGGGACTTTGATTATTTCCACACTGTTATACAATGGCAAATCTTGTGGACGCAACTCCTCAGAAACCGCTGGTCAGAATTCATTCAAATTTAACGGGATTGTTAGTCACCATTAGTACTAGATCATATCGCATTGCCATTTTGATTCGTCAAATTTTGTGGGAATTATTTCCACATTGTTATACAATGGCAAATCTTGTGGACGAAACTTCTTAGAAACCCTTGGTCAGAATTCATTCAAATTTTACAGAATTGTTAGTCACCATATGTACAAGATCATATCGCATCTTCATTTTGATTCGTCAAATTTTACAGGAGTTATGGGACTTTATAGACTTAATGCATGCTACAGCTTAGGAACACTTTGTGGGCCCAACTCCTGGGAAACAACTGTATGGATTATGCTGAAATTTTGTTTGAGCATTTGCTACCATATGTACTTGATCATATTATGCTGCCATTTTGATTGGACAAATTTTACAGGAGTTAAGGGACTTTATTGACTTAATGCATACTACAACATTGGAAGACTTTGTGGACACATCTCCTCAAAATCCAATTAAGGGATTTTGCTGAAATTTTGCTTGTCTGTTTGCCACCTAATGCACTTGATCATATCCTGCAGCCATTTTGATTCTCAAAATTTTACATGAGTTATGGGACTTTATTGACTCTACTGCAGCGGCGGGGGACATAGCTACGCGTAGCAATCTTGTTTCCATATACAGAATGCTAGGAAATTTTGTTGAGCCATACTTTTTTTCTAATGGACAGAATCCGGGCCAGGTTATTTTTTTCAACCAAGTTGCTGGTCAGAGAATTTTTTTGGCAAAAATCAGGGCCAGAAAATTTTTTCTAAAAAATACCGATTTTTTTTATCAGTTCTAAGTTTGGAGTTCTTTCCCTTGTTTTAAATTTGCTAAAAATGTCATCATTTGTATAATCCTTTAGACTGTGTTTACATTAGAAAAAAATATAGATCGATCTAAAGTAAATCGATCTATTTTAAATCACTTTGCGTTTACATTCTTTTCCCTAAATCGATAGCGATCCATCTAAAATAAACCTATAAACCAATGTGTTTACACTTAGCCTGCAAAGACAATATATTTATAAATATTTATAACTACAAGATCGATTCACGATCAATCTTTGCATTTACACTTATTGCTAGATCAATTCAGTTTAGATCGATCTAATTTAGACTACCTTGCAATATGGTCTACTTTAGATCGATGAAGAAACGATCGAAACTGTTTACACTTGCTTAAGATCGATCTCTCTTTAGATCGATCTATATCTGCAAGTGTAAACAGGGTCTTAGTTTGAATGTAATTTGAGAGTTCTTTCCCATTTGATGAACCAGGCATCATAGCAGTCACTTTATAATGGTGCTTGCAAGAACATATTTTTATTTCTGAACAAATAAACCCATATTGTGATCCAAATATTTTTACGGTTATAGAATATGTAATTTGATTGGTCCTTGGTTTTAGTTCTAATTTTTGCCTCATTTTTTCACTACTTTGCATTCCACAATTTAAAAACTTAATGTTATCAAGTCCAGTTGAAAACACAGGTTATAATTCCATGTTCTTCTGTTAACTGAATATGTCTAAACATTTCTCCCATGTTTACATCAAATAGTCATTCAACGTCTTAAGACATATGTAATTATGGTGAAAAAACATGTTTAACCCAAACAGATGCTGTAATATTTATCACAAATCAACACAACAATTGGACAGATTTTAAAATATATGGAAATACTTATGAACCTGCTGTGGTGTATGTGAAATATTTGACATCTGTAAAGATGTGAAATGTTGTAGAGGGATCTGTTTAATGCTTTAACCATCTTGTAGTCATTATTTTGTGCGTTGAGAAAATAAACATCATTTTGACTGAGAAACAATGATTAATATTAGTTTCGGTTAATTAATAGGTGATCAAAGGTCAAGGTGGGAATGAAGAATTTTTTTTTCAGACAGCAAAAGATCGAATGGCAGAAATACTTTTTGTGAAAAAATGCAAAAAATGAAAATGACTATTATCAAGATTTGGTCAATTAACATGAAACAGAAGGTTATGTTAGATTTTTGTATTTTTCAGAATTGATTTAAAAAATAAAGGAGATCAAATAATAAAATGATTATCCAAGGATGTGCCTTATTGATAATGTAATAGGTTTGGTTGTTGAAAAGTAAGCTTTTGTATTTTTTTATGCTTCAAAAGACAGATTTTGTGGGTTCTCCCCTGTTTTTCTCAGCAGAAATGAATTAAGTTTCATTTTCAAATCTGAACATTTATCATTAATGCTTGGCATTGCTGAGAGCTTGTCTGCAAAGTTTTAAAAAAACCTTCAATCAAAGCGACATGAGACAATTTCATTAACATACCACTTCATTTTTTTTTAAAATTTAGTAAAAGATAATATAATTACATAATTAATATATATATGGTTAACAATGAAGCTGACCGTGAAATATAAGCATGTAATAAACATAGTATAAGGGAATAGACAACAAGATTCCATGCTATGTATGAAATGTGCAATAATTTGAGTAATAGGGTCTGTAAGTCTCCTTCAATTTTAGAACATCTCGCTACAAAAATTGTACCCGAAAGTTACATTCATTGGCGGAACCAGGGGGAGGGGGCGGGGTTTCCAGACCCCCCTTTTTTGGACGATCATGTATATTTCAATGAAAATCCTGATGTTTTACTAAGAAATACCCCCAAAAATTTCGTGCCTCGCTCTGCTCAGCGACATTTACTTACATTTTAAATTGGAACCACCCCCCTTTTCAAATTGCCTGGATATGCGTATGGCATTTTTCATGATAATGTAACATTGCAAACAAAATGTACAATGTCATAATGCACAAATGTTGTGTTTTGGCGGGAATGTATCGAATTGTATTCATATTATGATTTCTCAGTGTCACATGATGAGACTTACAGACCCTATTGTTATTGGATCTTTATTTGACATTAAAAATATATCTAATTTGGAAATTCAGATATTTAAAAGATTTGTTCTTGATGAATCGAAAAAGTATCAGTCTGTCAGATTCATACTTTTACATGGAAATTAGAAAATGTATTTCATCTTCAATAACAGACATAACTGTGACAGTGAGCAAAAATAAATCAAGATATTGTTTTGGAATAGGGCACCTTCAGTCGAAAACATGTAATTTGGTATTTCTATTAGGCTGGGGATATTTAGATGTAGAATAAAGTGTCATTAACCTGAGTTTTTAGTTATTAGGGTAGTAACATGAAGTTTAAGCCTCATAAACATTCTCCATGGACACATATAGTGATTGCCACTATAAAAATATGACAAAAGTTTCTTATGAGAGAAAAGTAGGTTTACATTTACCTACATGTATGACTGATTGACATCTACTTTCATTTTTTTGATTGATTTATATTTATCAAAGTTACTTAGTATTAATGTCATCTCCATGGGAAAGAATCAAACTTTTGACACATGTCAAAGTCACTAATATTTAGTATCAGAGAGTTTTTACACATGTACTATCTCAAAAAATAATATGTCCTTTACAATGATAATGGGGGGGGGGGTGAAAAAAGATGATTCTTTTTTTAAAATATGATTTTATGGGTGCTTAGTGTTTGTTTAAATTGGTAAGATTGTGGTATTTATATGGGATAAAACTTCTTTTTGGACAAAAATAAATTTATCCTACTTAGTTTACCACACCTTTAATTGCAATAAAAACCTGCAAAAAGTCATTGATTTAACCAAATTGTAGATTTTTCAACTTTTGACCTTGTACCCATCCTACACCAAATCAATCTGACCCTATAAGTTACAGTAAACATCCCCAATCCTGCCCTGAAAATAGGCTTTAAGTCTGGCTTCATATCTATTTTGGTGAAGAAAAAGCCAGCAGTTTTGGTCTGCGGGCCATGCGGCTTTGTAATTAATTATAGACATAAGGTTTATTTTTTCACATTTGAAAAGAGGTAAAAAAGGCTAACAATACTTAAGCTTTGTCAAGTATATTTCAATATCACATCATCCTACTTATAAAAGATCAGTCATAGGTTCTCTGAATGTAAGTATTTAGACGACTATTATTGTTGTGATTATCTCTGCGGTAAGCCACTAATTAACTCCCCTGGACCATGGATAACACTATCCAGTGTGTAGGAAAAGATTAAATTTCACAGATATTTTTACCCTATGAAGTTCTTTGTATAAACTATACACACCATCAGAGGTTCTTGAACAATGCATCAGGTGTCATGATTGGTTTTTGAAGTATACATTCAGTTTCAAATTCTTTGTTGGAACTTTTTTCTTGTGTGATTTTCTAAATTTTGTAAGTATGCTTATACTATATCATTTATTTTTTCTGCACTTAATTTGTATATGGAAAGCCTTTTGGTAATGATATTGTTAAACAAGATTTTATTTATTTATTTTGTAGATACCATTGTTCTTTTTTGAGGAGGGTTGGCCTATTTCCACTTCAGCATACTAGGATAAAAAGGAGGTAAGAGTTAGATTTATTACGGCAATATATAGCCATATCATTGAACTTTTCATTCGGTGTTCTTTTGGTACTGTTGGGTCATTATTTAAAGGAAACTAGTAAATCATTTTTATTGCATGTGTAGGAACTAGACAACAGGAGCTGTACCCCTTGCATTCTCGCATATCACATCAAAAGCACAGGGCTGCAATGCTTAGAACTGCTGCTGTATGGGTGTTTAACTTTCTACAAAATTTTGACAAACTTTATAGTATGGCAAAAGAGAGAGAGAGAAATTCTAATTTTCCTGTTTTTTTTTTAAACTAAGAATAATTACAATTTACCATTGTATTTTTTCCTTTCAATGAAAAAAAAAAATAACATGGCATGTAAGTGTCCTTATATACATTATCAAAATGAATGATTAAATATTTTGGATTTCACTGAGAAAAATAAATTGAACTATTCCACTAAGCACTAAGTTATGAAAAATCATTAAAATTTGTAAAATTATCTTCTAAATTAATTTGAATGTGATGTAATTTTGGATGACATTTATTTAATCTGTTGTGACGACAGTAAATTCAATAGGAAACGTACATAGATCATTACAGTTTCAATATGACTGTCTGTACGTTTAAGGAATACTTAGAGAAAGTGAAGTAGTTCCGTGATAAGATGGTTCATTCAAATTTATACTTCACTTAGACAGTAACTGTGTTTTCCGTCTCTATGTTTAACTTGAAGATAAAATTGAAATATTTTAATTAATTTATGTATGACTGGAATTCCTCTACATTTATAATTCACTTACCCAAAATAACTTGAAACAGAAGACAGTAAGTACAAAATGTATATTTCAAACATTTACCCCCCCCTTTTTTTTTTTTTTTTTTTTTGGGGGGGGGGGGTCTTTTGGACTTAATTGGTTGCAACACAGCTAGTCTGATGTTGTAATGGACCAATTCAGAAATTCAACTTCCCTTCTTGTGAACAATGTTATACAAACTCACTCAGTGTACTCCATAGATGTTCGAAAGAACATGTTGTAATTCTATAATGGATTGATTCAGAAATGTAACAGCATTATGAGATTGTCACTGTTCTTGACATTTCTTATGGACCAAAATGTATTTTACTAATATACAGAGTCTGCGCAATGCAATTTACAGGAAGAGAAGTGGAATTTCTGAATCGGTCCTTTGGTCCATGGTTAGATACATTGGTTTTCTGACATTTTTAATAAGCTTTTGTGATTTTCCAAATTTTATTATTTGTATGTTACTGTCATATGATATATGGCATAAAACAAAGAATGTCAATTTGATTTTTTTCTCGAATGTGCACAATTTCAGAAAAAAAAATGATAGGAATTTAGATTGAATTAGATTACAAAAATAACAAAAGCTCATGCTTAAAACTTAATGAAAAAATATAAAGATTTTTTTGTAATATCTGAAATCATTTGTAAATCGGCATTTCACAAAGTCGATGATTACTCATAAACTGTTATGTTTTTAAGAAAATTGTAACTGTCGACATCACTAAAATCTCTCACGATTTAATGGGGGTATTAATTAAAATGTTTATCATTCAAAGGACAGCTCCTCAATGTTATCTCTAACGGATAGTTGATGACATCTTGTTTCAAATTCAAAATAACAGAAAATAAACAAAAGGATATCTTTCAGATGACTAACTCAATGTTACTGATATAGATAATAAAGAGATTCAAAGTGACGATTTGACAATTGTTCAGAAATTGCTACTTTTGTTCTACCAAATTGTCAAGTCAATAGATTTTGTTCAGGTGTTATATTCCGTCATTCATACGGTTTATAGAATCACAATAACTTGGTAGACTGTGGTATAGTTGATTAAGTTGACCCCGGGCTGAATGCATAATAAAGGTGTTAGAACTCGCAGATTTATCTGCAGAATTAAGTAGAATAAAACATTGATGAAACAATAAATTTTATATTCAAATGTGTGTATTGATATTGGTCCATGATAAAAAGCTGGTACACAAATTGATTGGAAACTCTGGGGGAATGAATTATTTAAATTTAGCTTTGTATTGCTGTGACAAAATAATGCCAGTTTGTCATTGTTTATTGAACACCTACACAAAGACAAACCAAAAATCTGAAAAAAGAACCTTTATATTGCAGAATTATAAACCTTTAGAATACAGGGGATAGAATTTAAGTCCACTATTTAAATTTTCTGTTATATTTGAACTTTCAGAATTAAATCTAAAAAAACTTGATTTTGAATAAACATTGGGAATCAAGATCAATCTTTCTTCTGGTCTTGGTTTTTCTATTGTATGAAACAGTTTCTTAATTTGAAATCTTTACAAATTTAATACTTATATTTCTCCCAAATTTGAATTTTTTAAAACTTAATTAATTTAAGTGGGTGTTGAACCTAAAATTGTATGTACATAAAGGGGTCTCTTTTGTCACTTTATATAAAAAAAATGTTGGCTGGAAGAATTTTCTCTAAAAACACAGAGGCTTTTCTTCAGAATTACAGCTTGTTTTTGGTTCATTAAGATTTTTATTGTATTAGGATAAGCATTCTCATGGATAATTAAATTCTAAAGCTAAATTATTTATATAAACAAATGTAGCATTATAAAATAAAAAATGCCTTTCTTAGATCTACTAGTGTAAAATAAACCTTATCCCATTAGTATTAACACTTTGTTGTATTTATTTTCTTTCATGTTGACTACCTGTAATTAACAGATAAAACGTTAATTGTTAGGACTTAAATTAACTTAAGAAGCCCTTCAAAGAAAGGGGATAAGAAAATATTTGTAGATTATATATGTTTGTTTAGAATAACATAAAAGGCTATCTAAAACCTACAAAAGGATGATTTTAAGTGTAACCTAGGAATATTGTAAAATATCTTTAGAGAAGAAACAAAGTTTCATGTATAAGAACTCTTATTTTTACTGAACAATTGTATATCTTGGAGCTGCAGGGAATTTGACATTTTTGAAGCGTTTTCAGGTAAATTTTTGCTAAATTTATTCTCATTTTTATATATATATCAGAATCTATGAAGATGCATGGTTTGCTGCTCAATTTGAAAAAGAAGTAATTTTAGTGAAAGAAATTTATAGGTTGATGATAGAAGTGATTGAAAATTTGGCTTGAAACTGAACTCCTCTAACCTTTTGGTAGGTTTAACATGACCATGGATGAATGTGACAAATACAAATAGGATTTATAGAGATTTTTGCAGAATAAAAAGATATATAAACTGAAATAGACAAGTTTCCAATTGGTGAATTTTCCCGGAAAATTTTGACGTCACAATATAGATTTTTGGATGGCACAATGTTACGTGACGCAATTTTCTCCGATTGACCTGGGGTCAATTGGAGCAATTCATTCATAAAAAGAAATTGGAAATTGGTCTATTATAGATAAAAAAAATAAGGGGTCCATGGGCAAAAAATTATACATGCTTTTAAATGGATAAAACCAGAGGAGTCCGAAAATTTGACAAAGTGCCAAAACATTAGGAGTGAATCACCTAACTGTACTTTTAGTGATGCAGATAGTTATACAGATCACCTTTCATTGCACAGTACACCCTTGTTAAATTGCCACCTTTGGACCTAGAAAAATTGTGGCTATATGTTAGGTGGTGATACATCAAATGAACAAATGATTTAGAAAGTATATTACTTTTTGAAAAAATGGACCTTGAAGATTGGTGGCAATAAATCAAGAACCACATATAAAAAGGGCAGTTTAAAGAAGAAGCACTATAGATACTTAGGCTAAAAAAGATATAGAAGAGTACAAATAATCAGACATCAAAATTAATTTGTATTAATTATATGATATGATGTAAGTTTTCAAGTGTCCTGAGTTCATATCGTTGTCTTTTGTCTTATTAGTGTTTTTCCTGTGTAGTTCCCTGGCAGATTGTGGCATTAAACTGATCAGATTGCAGTAAATCGATGATATGTATGGCAAAAAAAACCCCCCAAAAAAACGAATTTATCATAATGAAATTATTGTGAAAATAACTTCTTTAAATGATCAAAAATTTATCTTTGTATAGCCAAAATATCAAGCATGATATAATATGACAAAGATGTAATGCATGCAACAAATAAACCATTCTTTAGTAATTTTAGTAAACTTATTTATGTATAGATTTCCAATGTCACTAAAACAGATAGTCTATCAATGTATTAAATTTTCTTTTTAAATTGATTTGTTACATTATACTTTTACACCAGATAAAAAAAAACAAGAAACCTTATTGTGTTGCAGTGTTATTTGATAAAAACATTAAATTTTTGTCAAATTTCTCAAAAAAATAATAATTGTATAATATTTTTCACCTGCCCAGGTAGATATTACATTTAATTATAACAATTAACAAGTTGGGGTTAATTGCCAGGATTGTGCCAAAATATAAACTTAGTAACTTATGCCTTTTGATAGTGATTTTATCATTATATATTGTATCCAAATCTTGTGAACACATGCTATATAATGTCTACCCTTAGGAAAGGCAATCCCTCCATGAACTGATCAGAAACTTTGATACTCTTATTTTGAAATGGTCCGTAAAATC
>MJUU01037274.1:213034-233744 GCA_002080025.1 Modiolus philippinarum | reverse complement strand
AGGACAAAAAGTCACAAGACAAAAAAGTCACAATTTATAAATTTTGTCTTTTGAACAATATATTAGGATAAAAAGTAACATTTTGAATAATGAATAAATAAAAGGGAATACATTTCCTTTAATTTTATTTTAAGTATGGCATGTATGGGGTCATGTTCTTGACTCGCCATTCTGTTTATTCAAGACATAAATCTTAGGAATGTTTGTTCTATCATTTCCTTATTGGGCACTGACATGCAGTAAGTGTTACTATTAAAATAACATCATCATGAAAGCCAATTATTTTGCATGTATGGCTTATCATGTTATTGTAGGGTTTAATTGATACACAAATAACTATAATTTGAATCCACATATGTTTAGATAATAATTAATTATTGCTTAATTGGCATTTAACCAGAGGTGGGTACCCTGTCATCATTTGTGTTATTACCTGTTATAGTTTAAAAGAAAAAGAAACTTCTGGGGAAATTCAATCAGTCATGTTGAAATAAATGGAAGGTTTTGGATTGAATTTTTAGCTCACCTGGCCTTTTAGGCAAAATATTTTGCCATTAAAATATTAGTTTATACCTAGAAAATTCATACATGTTTAAAAAAAAAACAGTTTTTCAATTATGTAAAATGATATTTCTAAATCTTAGCAATAAAATTCCGTACTTCAAAAATAATATAAATATCATATTCAATTTCATGAGTCAGTTGATATAATTGTGTGACCGTTTTGTTCTACACTACATACACATGAAGCAAACATTTAAGTTGTGACTTTTCGTCCTGTGACTTTTTGTCCACCAATGTAAAAATACAGATTGTGACTTTTTGTCCTGTGACTTTTTGTCCTAGCAGACTTGTGACTTTCTGTCCTGTGACTTTTTGTCCTGTGACTTTCTGTCCGTTTACCCGTAAAATCTCTACCTGTTGTTTAAGTGAGAATCTATAATGTACATGGGAATTTTAGTGTTAAAGTCAATGATGTCACTAATTTTCATCATATTTAGGGGCATCTTAAGGGATGAAAATTTTTGAAAAGATTGGATGTGTGTGGCATTTGTTATTTGTGAGAGCTTTTCAAGTGTTTGTTCTGACACTCATAAGACGATTAAACAAAATATGAAGAACAACAATAGGCCTAAGCTGCAATAATTGTTCTATATACATATATATTGCAGGTCAATACCTGACAACAAAGGTTTCAAAACAACAACATTCATTTGAAAAAAACAAACAGTAACAATGGAGTCTCATTTCCTTAATGCTTAGAATTATCAAGCATTAATATGAATAGCTCTGGTTAAAGTTGAGGTTAGAAATTAGGTTAAAATTGTTAAAAATTCACCAGAATACAACACATTTTTTAGCCACAAGAAATTTAACTTTTATATTGAAATGAAAGAATTTGGTTCTGTGGATAGATATAAAAACCATCCCCATTTTACTTGATCATACTTGTATTGGAATTGAACAGAATTGAAAAGGAACATTTTCATACCAGAAATTTTTATTTAGTACTCTTCAAATGTTTAAGATGCACAATAGTGAACAAATTCATTTGCATCAGGATTTTTCACTTATCAGGGATTTCAGAAAAAAGAAACTAGTGAACAAATTCATGGGCATCAGTATTTTTTCACTAAGTACATCAGGATTTTTGGATTTTGTTTCTTTCAGAAAAAAGAAACTGGAGATTGTTTCTGGGCCTGATTTTTGTCCAAAATTACTGGACATTTTCCAGCAATTGATATGAAATTGCAATTTGGACTTCAGTATCTTAAGGTAGACCTGTAAATTTCATTGATCACCCTTAAGACTTTCTTTATCAGTCATTACATCTAAAACAGGTTCTGTTTCACACACAAAGTGTCAAAATATTATTTTATTTCACAAAATAAGAACAACCAGATTTTGATTTCCCTGCAGTTGACATTTGGCCCTCATGTTTTGATGTTAATCTGCTGATAATCACCTGTGTTTTACCCAAGGGAAGCCTGAGGGCCTCTTTTTTAATCTGACATCTGGATTTCCTATTAGGTTACTATAGGTTTTACTACTAGTACATTTTACATATTAGTCATTGTTAAATTTTATCAAAATATTAATCTACAAGTTTTTTGGGTAAAATTCTATTTATTTAGGATTGTATGGTGACACATATTTAGTCACTTGTTGGTTTTGGGGTGGAATGGACACAGGCTTGCTACCTTTATTGCTTTGCTTTTAAACTGGATTTTTGAAAATTATGTGCATTTGATTTGAAGGTAAATTAAGAGTAGTTTTGAATTTAAGATTTTATGGAATATGCTATTTTATACTTCAGACATTAACATTGGGCATCCTCATTGGCATTTCCGTATTTGTTCTCCTTTTAAAAGGTAGACAACTCTCTGGAGAATGACATAATATGATGTGTCTTTGCAAATCTGTCTGCACTTGTTTGCTAAATTTTTCTTTCCAAATGCTGACTAAAAGATTTAATCCAGTTATTATCCTGCAAAACTGTGTTGTACTTATTCGAGGTGTAATGTCTGGTCAAATATAGCTTATAAGCATGGAACCAAAAAATGTAAAATTAGATAAATTGGGCATTATTAATCAGTTATATCCCTTTGTTGTTGGTAAATTTGAGAATTAGGTATGATCAAAGTACTATGGAAAGCCATATAATCATGAAAGATAACACAGTTTTTACTGACAGTAAGAAAGGTCATAGATTTACAGTTATTTTGAATTATATAAGTTGTTTGAAAGATGCAAATAATCCTACAAAAACACTACACCTGGTAACAAAAAGATGACTTTATCAGACAGGTGAGAAACTGACATATTACTTTGGTTATTATTACAAATGGTAGTTTTATTGCTGAGCAGAACAAGTTGATTTTACCTAAAAAGGTATGTGAAAGTGTTTGTTGTACAAATATAATGAAGTTTGTCTTAACAAACCTTTTTGAAATAATGTCAAGTCATTTAGTATTTTAGGTATTGTGAATGTAAAATCTCTGTGTTTTTTTTATAGTATTTTTTTTTTTGTATTTGAGAAGCTGTTTTTTTTTTAAATAATGATTTATTGAAAAGCACCCTTTTACAAAATATAGAACTGAAAGTTTGGGACTGTTGAATGGTAGATGAGGGTAGTGAATGGGTGGTCAGCTCTATTGGCTTACAAGGGAAATAAAAATGTCAATTCACATTAGGATTTTGAAAATTCAGAATTTGGCTTCCATTATTTAATTTTTATCCATTTTCATTTTTCACAGCAAGTAATGACATCACATAATAGCAACATGTGATATATCCCTATAGAAATTGATTTCATCTGAGTTGGTCAAAATTTTGTACAATTTTTAACAACTTCTACATGAACTCCATGTATATTAAGCAATTCCAAGTGCAAAGATAATAGCTACCCTTTTATATGTATGGAAATTCATGATAGATATTATATACTTCCTTATTTGAGAATTGAGTAAATTGATTCATTTCATTTTGTTCCAAGGAGATCAAACTGTTTTCATTAGTTTACATTTTATGCAGTTATACCATGTGACACAAAAGGCTGAATGAGATTCATAAAAAAACACTTCATACCATTCATTTTTGTCAATAATTAGCATTCTTGTATAACAACAACTTGATACTAAGTATGCCATAATGATGGATGGGTGAAAAGTGACAGTGTTTTTAAAATGCTGATCAATTCATATTTATTGTTCATATTGAATAAACACTATCATATTGTTGAGTCAAAATTTGACTGATTCAATCATTGAAAAAAAGTGAAATAAATTAGTGACATGCTGAAGATAAACACCCTATCTATAGTGTTTTTTCTCTCTCTCAATTTTGACAAGAGTTAATTTTCCCACCTATTGTAAGGGAGAACACTTACTTTCTTGTTTGGCAAGATTTTATTTATAATTTTGTAAATTAGATAATTATAGTGCAAAGACAAGGATGTATCTGTTGTCATAAAAATATTAAATGACATTTTAAAACCCTGAAATATATTTTATTTAAAGTTATAAAGGGGTGGTTAATAGCCCGCTGTTTTTAATGAAAACTCAATAGCAGTTTTTTATTGGTGAAATATGGCAGAAATCTATTATTTCAATTAAGGTGAACAAAATTGCCTGCATAAACCACATTCTGTTTGAATAAAACAATTATAAAATCATCTATTTTTCATGTTTCTTTTAATGATAAAAAGCATGTAGGGCACCTTGCACTGTAATTAATGTAATAATAGTCATACTGTGCTGAAAGAAGTAGTATTTATTGCTGCTTTTCTATTGGACGAGAGGTTTGTAAGTAGGTGGAGCTAAGTATTATCATTGACAGTAGATCACACAGAAGCCAGCTGAGTTAATTACAAGTTTAAAAACATTTCTCAGTCATTTTGTAAACTTGTTGATTGATTTCACGATTTGTAGGCAGGTATAAGAGACTTGAATGGGGGGATGGATTGATTATTTCTACTTTCAACAAATGTAGAATTTTATATATTAGTTTTACAAACATTCAACAAAAATTCTCAAAAGAAAACGGATTTAACTTCTTCTTGTTCATAAAGCAGCGGTAAATGTTTGCTTATTATTAATGTAAACAATTAGCTCAAAGTTCCATTGTTGTGATATTATATATAAAAGGTTGAGTAAATATTTATAGCTAACATTTCATTTACAGATTTGTGAGAAGTGGTGGTCTGTCCAGCCGTGATTCCTGCTACTAGAGAGAGGATTAACTGACCTACCAGGCTCCATCCATGTAGACTTTAACTTGTGAAAAATTAAATAAACACCTGATGTTATACATAGATAGCAAATTAAGTGGAAAAAAATCATTGTAAGGTGAAACTATAACAGGAACACTTCTAAAGAAATAGATACTGTTTTTAATCTAAGTGATATCTATACTTCGTAAAGACATTTTTGTGACATTTTTGGATTTAAACCACTTGGACATGTATTGAAGCCTAGGCAACAAAAAATGGCAGCTTTTTACGTTTTTCAGTATTTTATTCTATTGAACTTTTTATCTGTTATTTATGGAAATTCTGTAATATATAACATTGACGAGACTGATATTCCGTCCACATACATCGACACAGTATCAAATAGCACTAATTTATTAGAGTTAGCCGGACAGGATGATTTTGACAATCTAAAATATTCGTTCCTTGGAACAGATAATTCCATACTTTCCTTATTCAACATTGATGAGAGGTCTAGCGTCCTTACCACAGCAGGAGCTTTAGACAGGGAATCAGTTTGCGAGTTTTCGAAAATATGTGCCATTGATTTGAATGTTGCAGTTCAATCGACAAGAACAAGCTTTTTTATGAAGATTTCGGTGACAGTCAATATCAATGACTTGAATGACAATGCTCCAGTTTTTGATTCACCAAATATTACCCTGCACTTGTCTGAAGCAGTGCTGGTCAACACCAAAATCACTATAGACGGGGCCAGAGATAGGGACACCAGTGATGCATATTCATTACAGAGTTATGAAGTATACCCTGCAAATACACCTTTTTCGATAGAATTTGATAAAAAGCTGGATGGCACTTCAGTTGTGCGACTTAAGGTAGAAAAGGCTTTAGACAGAGAAAAACAAAGTTCTTATTTGTTGGAAATTATTGCCAAGGATGGAGGTTCACCACCACAGTCTGGTACCCTGCTCACAAATGTCACTATCACTGATGTGAACGACAACCCACCAACATTTTCGAAAGTTCAGTATGAAGTCAATGTTAAAGAGAATGTGAATGTTAGCTCAGTTATTGCTGTTGTTCAAGCTGAAGACTTGGATGATGGGAAAAATGGTGAAGTGAAATATAGATTATCATCTCATCAATCGGACACTGTTCTTAACCTTTTTACTATTGATGAGAAAACTGGAGAATTACGAGTTACTAAATCACTTTCGTATGCACCCGGCAAACAGTACCAAATTATCATTGAGGCCAGTGATAGTGCTGATCAACCATTGACTGCACAGGCCCGTGTTATTGTCATGGTAGAAGATGTTGGCAATAGTGCACCGATTATAATTGTAAATCTTCTCTCTGGAACTAATGTAGCTCATATTACAGAATATGCAAATAAAGGAACTGCTGTTGCGCATATTGCTGTCCAGGATGATGACACAGGGGACAACGGTAATGTCTATTGTACAATGAAATCTGACTTTTTTGAGTTGATGCTACTTGGAAATAAGGAATATAATGTTGTTGTAAAAGAAAAACTTGATAGAGAAAAAACTGAAAGACACCAAGAAACAATATCTTGTCAAGATAATGGCAAACCTCCATTTAATGTATCGTCAACATTTATAATTGAAATTGATGATGAAAATGACAATGTTCCTACTTTTTCTTCTGTACAATATACAGAGACAATTTTTGAGGGAAATAATAGAGGTGATGTTATTGTACAGGTGTTTGCTATTGACAGTGATATTGGCAAAAATGCAGAAGTTCGTTATTTTCTGGCCGATCCATTGAATTCAAAATTTTTGGTAGATAACACAACTGGAGTAGTAAGAGCTGCCAGGGAATTGGATAGAGAGCAGACACCAGTGATTTCAACACAGATATTTGCTGTTGATCAGGGAAACCCGGCTTTGACTGGTACCGGAAGTATTGTTGTTACCATTCTCGATCTGAATGATAATTCACCAGTGTTTGATGAGGATGTTTTCAAAATGGAAGTTTTTGAAAATAAACCAAATGGAGTAGAAATTGGAAAACTCTCTGCTACAGATCATGACAATGGTGACAATTCTAAAATTGTGTATGGCCTGCCTATAGGTACTCCAATGGATTTACCTTTCCTTGTATTACCTACAGGACAGATATCAACAAGTAAGGTTTTAGATAGGGAACATCAGCCTTCCTACGGCTTTTATGTCATTGCATATGACTTGGGATACCCTCCAAGAACAAGTACTGCAAGTGTGATAGTTTCCGTCAAGGACATGAATGACCATCGTCCAGAAATCAAAGGTCCGAATTACGCAAACAACACATTTTCTGTCAGTCAATCTACCAAAGCTGGTCGTATTATTACTACTGTCGAGGCATATGACAAAGATGAAGGACTAAATAGTGATCTGACCTTTAACCTTCTGAATAAAGATGCTGTACATTTCTTTTCAATAAACGAAAATAGTGGTGCAATATTCTTAGAAAAAGACTTGACAGTTAGTCCAGGGGTAAAATTTACCTTAGAAATTGAAGTATCCGATAAAGGATTCCGTCCACAAAAAAGTTACTTATCCCTACATGTTGTCATAAGTGCTAGTGAACAGCCAGAGGAAACCAGTACACAAAATATCGTCATTGTTATTGTTCTTGTTTCCTTGACGATTGTTGCTTCAACAATTATAATTGCTGTAATCATATTCTTGCGACGGGTCGACAGAAATGCAAAAGCCAAGAAAAATAAGTCAGATTTTTATTCTGGAGGGACCGTCATTGACCCTAGTGTTACTGTATTTTCACTGCCTGATGACTCTGTACTTTGTACTGACAAAAAGAAGAAAAAGGAAGTGAGTTTCTCTATAGATGAAGATCAAGATCATGTAGATGCTTTACAACTTCCAACCAAAACAAGTCATCCATTTGATAAACTGTTCGTGGTAAGTTTAATTTGGGTACAAATTATAAAACATTCATATGCTAGCATAACATAGTACATGTATTTACAATGTGTTTTGTAGTGGTACAAATATGTACATAGTGGTACAAACATATACATAGAATCATATAATTGATACACTTTGAGACCAAGTTTGGGGTATTTGTAGAATTCTTTCATTGCGGTAGTAAAGTCTTATAAGCGAATGAGCTTATATTATATATATGTATATAAGACCATCAAAACATGCAGTGGATGCAAGATTTTTAATACTTTGAAATTTAATACAAATCCTTTATAACCTTTATATTATATACGTTGTCTCCTTGACATTTACCCCATTTCCTTTCTTTTTCATGTTTATATACTGTAACTATACTCAATTTATGCTTGGAAGTTTTTTTACTATAAAATTAATTTTTGCTGACAAAACTTGAGTTTAAGAAGACAAACATGGCTTCCATTACATAGCAGACGAGACCACCATCTTGGTATTTATTTATGCTTTTTGCAAGTTGCTATAAACATGCTACAATCTAAGTATAAACATCAACTGTTTTTTTTGGCTGTATATTTTTAGAATTTATTTTCCACTTAAAAGCAAGGAATTACCTAAAATAAAAACAAATCTGATATATTACTTAACTTGAAGTTTATATTGGGATCTGATTATAATCTGTGAGATGATTAAAAGTTGAAATTAGGACTTGGTTTACACACATCACTTGTCTCTAAAATACTTCAAGAATAAAATTAGGAGCTTTCTTTTAATATAGACAGTAATACATGTTTTGATGATTTTATTGAATCAAAGTGTTAAATTTTGATAGTTTTCCAGAATTTCAACTTCAGTTTTACTCATGTGTGCAACACTGAACTTAAGCATTTAAGCCATACAACAAATTTATCACTTGTGGTTTATTAAGAAGAGAAGTAGCCTATTAAATAAACACTAGAAAATTTTAAATATCTGATAAGTTTTGTACTGTATATCTATAGTAGTAATAAAATAACAATTTAGAAGTCTTTGTAAATCACCATTAGTTGTGTATTGCCTGTTAGTTTTGGCATGTTGTCTAATTAACCATTAGCTTCTGTTTCTCTTTAAAAATTATGGCTTATCTAAATCCAGGAAAAAAACAAGTTTGTTTGTAAGCCTAGGTCAGTGCTTCTAGATAAAGAAGATGATTACAGATAAGATAAAGGATGCTGTTTAAATAGATATTTATGTTTTTAAAAAAGTAGGGAGTTGTATTTTGAAATTTTCATTTTATCTCTTGATTTGAGATGAAAGAAGTAATAATAGAAGACAACTTCCTCTGATTTTCACAGATGATTAATTTTTTTTTTTGAGTTATAGGGAAAAGGGGTAGTCATCTACTCTAGCAGTCAGCAAGTAATAGTTTTATTCACAAAGCTTCTGCAAGTGTCTATCAATACACCAAGTATCCCAATCCGAAGTTGCTCTATGCTTTTCCTTTATTACGATCACAGTGATTATGATCTGAGTTTGGAGGTCCATGGAATTTAGATATTTAGATAGTATGATCAAACACTGGCACAGCACAATATTTCACTTTTGAAATTTGTCAAGATACCCGGTGTGGTCATTGATTCTTTGCATTTTGAATTCATTTAAATAGCTGTCACCAAGTAAATTTGAATGTATTTTCATTACTAATTTAATATTTTGTATTCCAATAGAGTTTTTTTTGTCATTCATGAATCTTAAGAATTGAATCATCCTAATTGTAATCCATGATTAAAGGGTTCTTCTGAAAAAGGTAAAAAAATGTCCCACAGAATTGAATATATTCAATTTGTTCCTTGTGGATCAATGATCATTATATTGTGTCCGATGTTCGGTACAGCCCACTAAATTGTTCAGTTTTCAGCCTCTGTGACTTGATTTCTGAAGGTGGACGTGTGGAACAGATCAGACATATGAAACAGGACATAAACATTGTATTCTATAGTGAATCAGTAAACATACCTGACAGGTGCTAATTATAAAGTCAAACAAGCTGAAATGAAAATTATACCAATTAAATTTAAATAATACAGTGTGAACCTGTTTATTTTGACCGCTTCATTTACATATTTTTTTATTTCCAAACATTTTTTTTCTGTTTGAGATGTCAGTTCAATTTTACATTCATACTTCAAAAAGTTAATGCTGCTGAAATGATGATGTTTCTACAACTGATTAGATGTAAAAACCCGCTGATAATAATGCTAGTTAGTCGTATCCTCCCTGGTGGCTATCTGTAAGATAAACCCATAGTCATTACTGACAACCTTAAATCTGCCAATTTCTTACAAAAATAAATATTTTTGTGAGCAGGAATCTGATTAAGATAGGTGTTTTATAGGATAGATCAGCTCCTAAATATATTTGTTAGTAGATAGAACAGAAAATTCTTTGTGAACTTATTTTAACTCCCTGTAAATTTGTTTGATGTGATGTTACAGGGTTATAACACCTAGAATTTCTGTTTAATCATCAAATTATTTTCATTAGTTGAAATTTGTATGACAGGTTTGTTTTTTTGTAATGTCGTTGCGAAGTTCCATTGGGCATTTTTCGTTAAAATCAAGAAGGTCAGCTTTATTTTGAATTACCATATTTAATCCCCCCAATAAAAAAAGTGCTGAAGCTCCAAACAATATGAGGTAGTTTTTGTATGGTATTACCATATTTTGGAACCAATTGAGAACTGAGGCACTGATAACAAATTATATTTTGTTGGCCTTACATTGTCGGAATATTTTCATTGGTAGCATTTGCACTGCTTAAGCCATAAATACAAATTTGATTCCATCTAGATATTTTTAAAATACTAATTAGTACAATTGGGAAAAGGTGGTTGGTAGAAATAATTACAAATGATGAAGAAAAATCAATGTATCTTCTTCTGAATGACATTCTGACATCAATGTAAAAAAAACAGTATTTTTATTATCATAATTATCAGAACAGACATGAGGTCTGAGATAATGTAGCGAGATAGTATGTCCTTAAAGGTGTACTGGATTATTTGGTTCACTTCTATCACAAAGCTTCAGTCAAACAGACCATAATCAGTACCAGAAGAATGCAATTACATGCAATTTTATGTGGAAAACAAATTTTGGTAGAATTAAATCACATACTTTTACACATACTAGTACAGAGGAATTCTTATATCAAATTATAGCAAAAAATGTTCACTGCTTCATTCTGCTTCTCAGTGTCAGTTTGCTGTACCCCTTTTTGAATTAAAATTGAAAAAAATGCATATGATAGGAGGGTAGAAAATGTGAGGAGAATAATCAGGACTCTAACAGGTTTAAAAACAATTAAAGGGAGACCATCAATCATTATTAACAGTAAAGGTAAATTAATATCCTAGAAATTATCTATTGGAATGTCAAGGAATATTTTCACTGCTCAAAACTCATAAATCCTCATATTATAGTAATTGATAAATGTCTACTCCACAGTCAAAAGGTTATATATACAAAAAATGTGATTACTTATCCTCTTAAAACTGATTGAAGATAGCTAATTACTTCCCTTGTTTTTAATAATGCTGATTACTTCCCTTGATTTAACAAGTAATTACTCATATTTTTACATTTATTTTGATGGAAAGTGTATCTAAAGTGAGATTTGATGCAATTATCATTAAAAATAGAAAATCTTTACAAATAGAGAACAATGAGTGAAAATTTGGAACAATTCAAGGGAGGTCACCCTAAGTTCTGCTATAATTTCTCTTATTTTCACAAAAGTACTTGTGTTGTTTGATTATGTTTTTTAAAAAAATGTTATCTTCAGTATTACTTGTTTTTCCAGAAACCCATATCGTCTTTTATTATCTAGCAGTTCTATTTTCATTAAGGCAAAAGTAGATGTATAAAAAGATACATATTTTCTTTCTGTCTCTATTCACAAAAAGCAAGATTGGTTATAATTATTTAAAAATAAACAGATTTAATGACTGACTTTAAATTACAAAAACTGGAGTAATTTATGTCTAGAAAATGGCTTAAATTATACACAAGGTTAAAATAATGGAAGTACAGAAAAAAACACATTGACAGAAGCTCCGAGGCATTAAAGATTTTATTTGAGATTTTATTATCAATTAAAGATCAGAATTCAAAATTGATCATGTTTAAAGATTTAGATCAGATGACTTGGGTCATCAGAGTGTTTGAACACATTGTTGTTGCAACATCATTCTGAAAGATCTTTCATGTTCAGAGGAACTGTGATGGTGTTTATTTGCTAAGTAAAAGATTTGAAATTCATGTTTCAGTCATCGTAATCCAACTGTCAAAGTGTTTATTGAGCTGGTTGCACATGAAGACTATTCAGTTTAAATACTATTTCAGTATTTTATTATATTTTACTGTAGATCTGTCAAAGCTTTAAGTTACCGAATTGAAAATACATTTTTCATGATGCATTTTCATGATGCATCAAATGTATCGAGAAATGTTTTCGACAACTCACACGAATAAGAATACCATCAGGATTGGCTGTTTCCTTATAGAATTTTTTTTTTACCTGTTTACTATTTGTCCTGTTAGATAAAAACTTGAGTTGTACGAAAAAAGTCCCAACACTTTTTTGATATTTGCAGCTCCTCATGGAGGGGGAGAATGGGACAATTTTACTGAATATAGGGTAATTTTAGTAAATTTTCTCAAAATGCAGTAATCAAATAATGAAGATAGAGTCTGATAATCAAATATGCCTGGTACTGAAATAATCACTAATAAAACCCCTTTATAATCAAGTATTCAAGGAACCCATGTCAGGTATGGATATTCCCCAAAAATGCATTGCATTACAAGAACCAGTGGAGTATATGGGTACATGTAAGTGTTTGCTGGGTCTCTCCAGACCAATATTTTGCTTATTACCAAAATTTTCACAGTTAGAGAAAATATTTATGTTGAATTATAAACAAATCAGTCTGTTTCAAATGTTATTAGAACACACAGCGGGTAATTTCAATGCCAATGAGAAGGTATATCGGTCTAAATTCATTAAATCTAGATGCTTCTATATTTTTTGTAATGATCATTAAGACTTAATTGAATTATAAGCAGGTGGAAATGTCACACTATATTTAATGATCTGCTACTAGCAATTTGACAAAACATTTTGGAGTAGTTTTATAAAGTAACATGTTTATCAGAAGGTTGCCAAAATTACACAGGCTCATACAGGAGTTTTGGGTCAAATGTAGATTTTTCCTGATTTTTTTTTTTTCTTAAAAAAATTTGCCTTGGGACTTTTGTGGTACTGCAAGTTTTTAGCTCACCTGGCTATGCCAGGGTGAGCTTTTGCCATCACTTTACGTCCGTCGTCCGTCTGTCCGTCCGTCGTTAGCTCACTTTCAAAAATCTTCTCCTCTGAAACTACTGGAGGGATTGGTTTGAAACTTTATAGTAATCATCTATGACATGTCCTGTACAAACGATCCTCATTTTATTATGATCCAATGAAAAACATGGCCGCTGGTGCTAAAAATAGAACCTAGGGGTAAATTGCAGTTTTTAGCCAATAACTCAAAAACCGATGCAGATATCAAAAATCTGACAGGAGTAAAATTGTTCAGAATGCCGAGATCTATCTGCTCTGCAATTTTGAAGAAAATTGGAAAATCCGTCTGAGAGTTATAGCCCTTTTTCCGTAAATTTTTCAAAATTTGTGCATTTTTTATTTTTTATTTCAAAAACTGTAACAGATAGAGGTGAAGTGTAAATTAAAAAAAATATTCAGCATATCAAGATCTACATACTCTGAAATTTTGAAGAAAATCCAAAGGCCTGTGTATGATTTATTGGCCGTTTTTTTCTTTTTTTTTCCAATGCCATATGGTTATGGGTTATTTCCCTTTAAATTCTGTGTTCAAATCTTCTTTGGTTAACTTTTTTCTTTTAAGCTTTAGAGAAATTCTCTACTATCACTTCATTAAAAATATTATTTCTTCCATAATTTAGAGCAAAAACAGTGTTTTTGTGCAAATTTCTGCAATTTTTTGCAAAAATACTTTCTTAATCTTTACCTTATTTGATGTTATAATGATTTGCCTATATAAACATATTGTGTATATTAATGGGAGGTTAGTGGTGAATCACTATGAATTCTGATGACATGTATGTTTAAGTAGATTATCAGCTTTCATAGACTGCTTATTATTAAAAATATTTGTAAATAAAGCCTTTAGTGAGCAGTTGATGAAATTAACATGAAATGAAACTAACATGAATGGATTTGAACGGAACTTGGCATTTATGATGCTTTTGAGGTGCTGACTATAATATACATATATATATGTATTGTGACTTTTATGCCTAAATGTCATCCAACATGGCCATCTGCAGGGAACTTAATTTATTACTCGACTGTATGGAAAGAGCATACAAAGAATTTTTATCTGAAACAACTTGGCTAGTCACATTAATGTATCTTAGATGGTCCCCCTCAAAACAGATGTCCTTCAAGTCTGCACCTTATGCAAATTGGCTACCAATGGGAAACAAAGTTTAATATATGAGTACATTCAAAGATCTTCTTCTTTAAAACCATTTGGCCAGTTGGAAATAAACTTTGGCACAATACTTAATTTTCTTTAAAATTGTGTCCTGCAGATCCATCCCTTATCCAAGATGGCATGCAATAGGGAAAATAGTTTAATTAAAGTTGGATCATATAATATAAATGTTTAGTTACATAGTTTGAAATGAGACCCTTTAACATATAAGTTGATTTGAAGTTACCGGTATGTATTGGCCATGGTCCAGGTGAGCGATACAGGCTCTTGAGAGCCTCTTGTTTAATATGATACAAGTTGCATTACTGTATAATAAAAGATAGTTTTGACAATCTAATAAATGGTATATTTCCTCATCAGCATTAATTTGAAATACATAATTTGTTTGAAAATATTATGAAAGAAAGAAATAAATTAAAGACTCAGCGATCAATGTTTTAAGATGATCAGAACTTG
Source organism: Modiolus philippinarum (assembly GCA_002080025.1). Lineage (NCBI taxonomy): Eukaryota > Metazoa > Mollusca > Bivalvia > Mytilida > Modiolidae > Modiolus > Modiolus philippinarum. Next base: position 219,094 of record MJUU01037274.1, on the reverse strand, counting down.
AAAGTTCGGATCTCCAATTTAAGGCATAAAAATTAATAAAAAAAAATTATTAGTTAATAAACGTATTTAGTTGATAAATAGTTCAAAGCCTAGGTACACTTTAGGCTTGTATTATTTGAATTATAGAAGTATTAAGACAATTTGAATTGGGTTGATGTTAAATACATATAAATTTATGGTTCAGATTGTCTTTAAAGAGATAGAATATGGTTTGAAGTTATTATCAATGGTTATTAATGATCCAAATTAACATCTGAAAAATATTCAATTATTCATAGCAATTGATTGAAAATGGACAATGCTGTATTTGTTGTCCTTGGTACTTAGACTAATCTGGTCGTAATATCTTTCAGATTTTTTTCATCATTATGGGCGACATCTGCAATATATACAATATTTAAAATTTAGATAGAATGTTAACGAGATTTTTAGTCAACAAATCATTTTTAAAAAATTAATCATAATCAAATTTTTAGTATAAAAATATAGACCTTCATTTCATTCTTATAATTCGAGTATTGAATTAGAAAAAGGCACACTTGTTAAGTTATTGTCAAACCCCATAATTATTCAAATTGATGTATAAACAGAATTTATCATATGTTTAGTAATAAATACAGACGTTTTGAATATGTGATACAGTGAATGACTTTCATTCCGTATTCACCCTATGACATCATACCCTTTATCGCATGCCCTTTATCGCATGGCTTACCCTTTATCACACACCCTTTATCGCATGGCTTGCCCTGTATCATACCCTTTTTTCCAAAAACTTTTTTTTTCAATTTCGACTTACTTATTAAAAAAAAATTGGGGATAAAAAAATTTGGTGCGGTTGAAAACAATTTTTGTTGGGGGGGGGCAAAAAAAATTTTTTTTCGGGGTAAAATTTATTGGTAGGTAACAAAAAATTTTTTGGGGTGATTTTGGGGTAAAAAAATTGGAGGTAAAAAATTTTGGGGGCAAAAAAAATTTTTTGGGAGGGGGTAAAACATTTTTTGGTAGGTAACAAATATTTTTTGGGTGATTTTTCTGTTTTGGGAGGATTAGTTTTAAAAACTAGCAAAACTTTTCCCTTTACATGTTAGATTTTATTCCAACCACCTACAGTACTTTTCGCCTATTTTGAAACTTTCTTCTCCAAAATACATGCATTTTCTTTTAGTAATTTTAATTTTTGGCAGTATTTTTGGGATTTAAAGTAGTCCTCTGTTTAAATATATGATAAACTGTATAATACATGGCAAAATCCGTATCACATACCGTATCATCCCTCGACCAATATCATCCCTCGGGCCAGAGGCCCTCGGGCTGATATTGGTAACTCGGGATGACATGCCATGTGATACGGATTTTGCCATGTATTATTCCCTATATTATACACAATTTTAATGTATTCTTTAAGATTGAACCCAAATATCAGGAGAACTAAAGCTACTTAATTCACCTTTATGAAAAAGTTCAGTATTTGGATGATATTTTCATATTTAATTTAACGATAATGATCAGAGATGATTTAAAAATGACAAACTTTTGAGCTTGAAATTGATTTTTGCTTTCAATAAGACCCACATTGAAAAGACCCCAAACAATGGATTTCCCTATTAGATCAGCATGATAAGTCCTCTATAGTCCTACTGCTTAAATTTTTTATTACATGGCCTTTAACTTTTTCATAATTCATTCATCTATACACATAATGCCTTTCATCCTTATAATAAAAAGCCACCTATATTGTATAAAGTTAGTTGTCTCTATCAACAATAGCTTACTTCATTATAATCAAAAACCACTGACTTTTTAATTTGTAATTCACGCTGCTTATTATATATACATAGTATGTAATTAGACAGAGGGAATGGTTGGTGCGGTACTAAGGTTGACCTTAAAAGGTTATGTCCGAAGTCCAGTTAACCTTCAGAATGATCATTAGTAAGACTAAAAATTGTCTCTTGATATGTGTAGGTATTATGGTGTTTATGTATTTAAAAAAGGAACAACTGGGGTTATTACTTTTATAGTACTGTTGAATCTTGATGCATTCAGTCAGTGCATGATAGTTGATTGAGTTGAAACACAATAGGTTAATTGCTTTGGTACATTATATACCTAAAATTTACTGACCATCTTAAAAAAAAACACATCATTTTATTGTTTTCTTGGTTATTTTGGGATGTTCATGGGTGTTTGTGTAAACCGCATATCAATATCCCCAAAAAATAGAACAGGGTACCAGGGATAAGTTTTTATGATATGAAATACTGATGACCCTGGGGAAAGAGTAAATTCATTGCTTAGTGATTGCTTAATGACAGAAAAATAGATACCTATGCTCAGTGACTTGTGTTTTGTTGAAGTTGTTCAGTATTTTGATAAAACACAGGTACCAATATCAAGAGGATGAACAGAATAGAGCACTTTAAAAGGGAATGGCCCATTGTGGGTTTGAACGATCAATTAAGGGTAGCTTTAGTCAACAGGTCTAAACAATAAATATCCTGTATAATTTTTCTTCAAGGTGTCTATGACACAGACTTTATTACAGAATTATATCTTTGACCTGGACACCATGTCTGATGTTCATCCCACATCTGCTTGTTATTCTTCCTCATCTTTATAATTAATCTGGACCTTAGGACAAGGATACATGTGGTGATTAGATAGGTATCTAGTTGTACTCACAGCCTGTTAGTGATATATCCTGTCCAAGTTTATTATGCCTAAAGCTTGGTCATTGAATTTTAATGTTTTTCAATGTTTTTGACAAGATCGATAAATATACAACTACATTTGATTTTTTAAAAAAAAAACTTACCGGTACATACCAAAATCATAACACAATGTTATTTCTGCAGTCAAAAAGTGACTTGTCACCATTGTAACATTTACTTAATTCAAATAAAATTCATATATTAAACTGAGTTTTAATTGGTATTCATCATTTTGCAGGAAAAAGAACACAGACTTGGAGAAGACAGTCACAGTATAGGTTCTGCCAGTGACAGTGGTCGTGGAAACAGCGATGATGAAAACAGTCGATCTCCACATTCTTCTGGTATGTATGAAACTGTTGGAAATTTCTTAACTAGAGTGATGAAAGTTAGAAAATAGAATTTAGCAAAGTTTATTTCTCTTTTTAATAAACTGAACATGTATGGGCAGACATCCTTTTATGGAAGGATTGGACATGATGTGAAAGGGGAGATAACTGTTTAAATTGCTTCTTACTTAAAGCTGTCAACTAAAGTTTAAAAGCAGAAAATGCTCTTTTGAAAATTGATTTAGAAATATTTTTTGATATCAAAGTTAAGAAATTATGTGAGGATATGCAAGTCTGTTTCAATTATTAAACTTTTGGTGCATGTAGAAATTACATCATGATGATCAATAATCTCCATGTCATCATTTTCATGGAACACTTTTCAAAATTCACTTTTATTAAAAAATTTCTGTCTAACCCCCTATCACAAAAAATATTTGAAGGTAATTCATCCTTTTGGGTATTCTAATTATATATAATCTTTGAGATCTGCATCATGTAAAGATGAATGATGAAAACTGGACAAACCATCATCCTGTGGAACTTTCAAAGTAATGCAAGTTCAGATTAGAACCAAAGTTGAAAAGCCTACTTATCTTTTGGTTTATTTTATAATAGGAAAATAAACATTGTTGTATGTTAGTATGTATAGAATGCTTGCTATAATCATGATAATAGACTCTTTGATGCTGTAAGTCTCAGATTTCTAAGACTAAGATATTCCTGTAATATTTCAAATGCTAATCAATTAAGTCAATAGAAATTTGATTCTTGACAAAACAAATTATGAAAGTTCTCTCTTCCCACATATGAAGTGCCCTGTACCTTCCATCTTACAATAACAATTTCCTGATTTTACAGCAACAGTAAGTTAGATATAGGAGTATTGTTGACACAAAGTATCCTGTCCATCTGTCTAGAGGGTGTCCAAATTCAATAAATAATTGGAAGCACCTGTCTTTAATCTTCAATACAAATTGGAATGAAAAACTTGTTGGAATTGTTAATTATGATTTATTGACTTGTAAATCATGATAAAAGTGTAATTGTTACTATATTTTATCAATATATTGATATTTATGTTGGATAAATCTATTTTAAATAGAAATTCCTTCCAAATTAATTCTTTAAACATATCAAATTTTAATTACTGGAATTTAAGATCAATACAATTTGTACAATATAGATATCAAAATAGTATTTGAATGTAATCTGACATAAATTTGAAGTCATGTAAATTCATATTAGATAAATATTGGGCCTCAGACTGAAGCCTCTGATAGTTTGCCATATGATATGAGTTTATCTTCATTGTCAAAATCTATACTTATCAATGATATACTTATTCTGTACTGTTTTTAACAGATTTCATTTTATTTCACAAAAAAGATGATATGGATGAATTTGAGTATTTATATATTATGTATCTATTTTATTATTTACAGGAAGTAACAGGGCACATGAGAAGTTACGCCAGCATCAAACAGACAGTTCTAATTCATTACTTTCACCAAGAAAAATACCACATTCCGAACAGCCTCTTTTATTTAGTCCGTCCAAAATGAATGCACAATATGGACCAAGATCACATAAATATCATACAGAAAATCCCAGAAATATTTTCCATTTTGAGCAACAAGACAATGGACCAGTGATAGACTGTGTTGTCTGACCAATAAGGGGTCAGTTACAAGTCATGTGACATTTATTGCCATATTGTTGTCTGTGATATAAAAAATGTGTTCAGTACAATTTTTCTAAAAAATTTAAATAAGTGCTAAGTTGTTAGATCTACAAATTATTGTCCTTTCTACAAATCAAGTACCTTTACAAAGTCACAAAGTACCATTAGTCAAGAAGAAAATTTGAATATAGGAAAATTGGAAAGTCATTGCAGTGGAATCAAAGGCAAGGATCAAAAAAGGGAGATAACTGTATACAAAACCAAGAAAGGGAGATAACTCTGTATATAGGATCAAGGAATGAAGTTAGCTCCATATGCAGAACCAAGGCCACAGCTTATTGGTGTCAGATGAAAAGATTTATAAACACAAGTTGCATAGGTAATATTTTATTCTGGGAAGATATATTCTTTCATTTTGTAGTTTATTTGTAGATTTTTATTCAGTATTTTATCAAACATCTTTTAGATAGGATAGTCATTTAGAAAATTTAACAATATCAACGATACACTTACCATCTGTTCAAAGATTACGTTTCAAGGATAGAATTTTATTTTGCTCATTTTTTTGCATGTAGTATATAAATGAAGATAGTTGTCATTACTTGGTATGATGACAGAATCCAATCACATTTTCAATTTAAAGGATTTCAAAACACCAAATTGTTTTGTTGCAATTTGTGTTGTTGACAAGTTGCATCCAGTCTTTAAAAATTTATGAAAGAAGTTACAATATAAAACTAAATCCAAAACAGAACTTTATCTGAAACTTCAAATGTTTAAAATGAACATATATGAATGATGTTAATTTGACAGATTATTTACATTTTGTTTCTTTATTTTTCAGACTTTGATTTATTTGGAAATGACAGAAAAACAATATAAAGTGAATGGTGGACTCTTTGGTTGCATTAATGGCTGAAAACCATATTGTGACATATCATGATAATAGTAATAAGTGATTGATAAACTTGTTTTTACTGTATACTATTTCGGATATTGTACATGTACAATCTTTCCATGCTGAATACTTGAGGACCAAATTTTTTGTCTAATTAACAGAGGCGCTCTGACAATTCTTATTTGCATAATTTCTTAAAACTTTTGATTAATGGTCAGTATTAGATTTGATTTCAACAGGTATTAAGTTAGTTCAGGATTTTGTGAACACATATAGTGATAAAACATTAAAATAAAATTTTGAAAAAATATCATAGATTTGCTTTCATTGTTGTCAACACTTAAAAATACCATTGTTATACCCCCCGCAAACAAAGTTTGGGGGGGTATATAGGAATCACCCTGTCTGTCCGTCCGTCTGTCCGTCCGTCTGTCC
>MJUU01037274.1:182181-201543 GCA_002080025.1 Modiolus philippinarum | reverse complement strand
AAAAAAAAATATGTGTCTTTGACATTTTCAGGAAATTTACCAAAGTTGGAACCGGAACCAAAATTCCAAAAGCTTATTGCAAATCTATAGACTATATGCAACAATTCTGCATAAAGATTTGATCCCTAAATCCAAAAATGTAGGAGGAGTTTGAGTCACAAGAAAAGTGTGACGGACGGACGGACGGACAGACGGAGGGTATAACATTATCCCCGAACTTTCTTCGAAAGTGCGGGGATAAAAATGAAAAGGTGAAAAACCCAAAATAGTTGTCTTAAAACAACTAAAACTACAAATACTGATTTGTGCCTTCTTTACTCTGTCGTATAAAAACTGCAATCACTTTTCCCTTGAACAAGATTTGAAATATCATTTTTATCGAAACTGGTTTTAAGACCACCTCAGTGGCCATGCGGGCTGTTTCCGTCACTTTGTGCCTGTCGTCCGTTGTCTTCTTAAAGATTTTCAAATAACGAACCAAACCTATAATTGTACTTGTTTCCGATTAGTCCAAAGAACAAGCACGGAACTAACAGGAAAACTAAAACATCGACATTTGACGTCAACACCCTTCATTGCTGGGCAGCAAAAGTTAACTCTTATGGCGGTTAGCGCACATATTATATGTATATTTGTATAATAATTTGAGCAGTTGCGACCAGTTTGTTGTGTTTATTTTACGTGATGCAAGTTAATAAGTATACGTTGGCAAAGATGTTACTAAAACAGTTTACTAATCGATCTGGCATTGACATATACAATAACAAATAGTTTATTAAGTCTGCTTTACTGCAGTGAATCAATGGATCTGCTGTTTCCAGTAATACCTTATACACTACCAATCATCACATGTGGTTCAGGGAAGTCAAAGGTTTATGAGAATGAACAAATTGTTTGCGACCTTGTCTCTCTTGTTCATCGATTTTAGGCAATCTTGTCTTTGATCTTCTATTTGTGATTGAAATATTACTTGCAACATATCAAGTACTGTCAATAGTTTGTGACAAGGAAATTATATCCCCACTGTCAAACAGCCATGATAACATCTAATCCATCATACACAAATATATCCTGGTCTATTTCATACCATAATTGTCAAGTTATTTACCCTATAAAAACTAAAGTGAAATAAACTCAAAATTTCAAGTCAACTCTTTATCAAAATTTCCATATCCCTTTTTCATAAATTCATATTAAAACTTCAGTATCTTTCATATCTATAGAAAGGGGCTTAAAATGACAACTTTAATAAAATCTAGATGAGATTGGCATCCCTGATATTGATGACCTACCTTCGACACCTAACTAGAATTTTAATTGACAGTTGTGATGATTAACATGTGCATTTTCAAATCAATTTAAGTGCACATTTCTGACAGCTAGTCACTCTACTGACCATTGGAAATAGAATACGATCCTTATTAATGTTGACTTATACTTTATGACCGGGGAGAAAATTGTTTTCTGGGGTTCATTACAATAACTATAGAATGGTTTTGTCATTTCATTACTGTTTCCTGTTTTTATACTCAGTTTTTACGACTTCGGACATTGTTTTGGTCATTATTGTCTGCAGTTATTAAATTAACATGAATGGTTGAAAAATGGCCGGAATAGTACTCATTTACCCAGATGTCCATGGTTTTAACATTACTGGAGTTGTTTCTGGCTGTTCAGTGTTTTAGTCCGTTGTTTTGGTAGAAAATAAAACACTGTACAAGGACCCTTTATTGCTATAAGCCTGACTCTTCATAATAGATCTACATTTTCGGATAAAAAGCAAAGTTTATGAGAAAACAAAAATGATATCAAAAATGTAAAAAGTTTGTATAGAACAAATGTAAAATATCGGATGGAGGAAGTCATTTATAGATCTATGTTCGTCCTCTCTGGTGAAAGGTGTAGACACTTGTATATCAGTGTTCAGGGATCTTAAGACATTTAGTTACGTTTAATATTTGCCATGTTGTTGGCTTGGTAAACCGTAAGAGGGTGTAAAAACACTAACATGTACAAAGACTAGTACAAAAACCGCAACCGTTAGAATTACTGTCAGCTATATAAATCAAATTTAATTCTCATCTCGGTTATTTCATTATTTTATTCGTTTTTGTAATTTTAATAGTAATGTGTTAGTAGAAGAATCCCCCCAAAACTTCGCCTCAACGCTGTGCCCCTTCCCGATGGTCTTTATACTGCCTTGTTGTCGCCACCTGTGTGGAACAGGTCATGCTTACCCTTCCGGAGCACTTGATGACAATCTTGTTTTTGGGGTTCCACTGTTAGTGCTTTATCTCTTGAGGCGTTTCGATATGTTCTCGGTTTGTTTCGTTCTCGTCTTTCTGTTGTGTCTGTGTTTGTGATCCTTATATTGTATTCTGGATAAGATTTTTCATTGTTTTGGAAATTTATTTATGAACAACTAAGTTCTACATTTAGCTATGTCTTGGGGACATAAATGGTCGAAATGTCTCAGTTTCTTGTTTCATAACACTCAATGTTTCTTAAGTAGGCCTAAACGCTCTGTGTTGAAGAATCTTCATTGAAATATTTTTTCGCCTGATTGTTATGGACAGATGTGGTTCTTTGTCCACGTTACGCTTGTGCAATGACTAATGGTAATGTCTTTCTATCTGTCATCAACATAGCAACCCTAAAAACCTTTCTCTTACCAAAATCTATGCAAAATTAATTACGCAAATTTTCTCGTAATCATAAGTGTTTTTACATACAATGTTTTTTCTTTGTGATTGTATGTTTCTGTGAGGTGGTGATGGATACGTGAACTCTCTTGTATCAATATAGAATATAACACAGATGGAATAAGGATGATCTGTAACAAATTATGTGCGTTCAGCCGCGCGACAGAAAAGGGTAATTTGCACTTGTATTCATGCGCCATTTAGAAGGTATGGTTACATGTCAAAAGGTGCCATACATGCATATCTAAGTAGTTTTGAAGCAAACTCCTTAACTTTGCTTTCTCTGAAACCTCTGAATATTTCAACAAACGAATGCAGAGATATACAGTCAACACAAATAAGACAACCAAAAAAGGGTTTTAAAATGTTCCATACCCCATAAAGGATCATATTATTGTCACATGTGGTGACTCAATGTTATTGAAATTAGACCGAGTCGTTGTTGACTCATGAGGAGCATATTTATTTGGTGCATTAAAACCTCTCTTGGTTTACAATCGCGATTTTATCGCAGAAAAAATTTAAAGTTCTTCGGAATTTCTTTCTCCTCCATTCTGGGCGCCATAAATACTCATTTCCAGTTTCATAAATTTCGACATAACAATCCAGTGTAATGAAAAAAAATCTGAAAATAAACTAAAATGTGAAAATTCTATGAAAGTCAGCCTTGTGTCAAAGGTCAAATTGCAGTCTAATCGTCCATGCCTCACACATGCCCCCGTGAGCATGCACGCATTGACAAAATATCAACGATGTACGTATTTTAGAAAAAATAAGTCCAAGACTCATTTCACGGGAAGGTTCTAGCTGCTTGACTTTATACCAACAAACGTGTTTCTCAAACAACATCTATAGAAATGCCTTTGTCGGATACAAGGCTTGAATTTTCTGTATTGCAACCGGGTGTCCCTATGCTGACTGCAAAACTGTTTAATCACATGCGAATTAAAATAATACAACAAAGACATCCATCTGTATCTGATTCAGGTATGTCAGGTCAGGATAATAAAGAATTCAATTTTTACTTCTTCACCACGTTTTAGTGTTTCATCTGATGTTAATCACACAATAATTACACCTTAGACACATGTTGTACTGTCACTTTACAGGTAAAGTCAGATCTTATTTCTCCCCAAACACATACTGTAACCAAATTAATGTCTCAAAACATTATAATTACATATCATTCCATATTACATTGGAAGATGACTACATTTTTCGTGTGTGCAACTGTAGCAGCTTTGTAAAAAGTGCCACATAATTTGTAGTTTTATTTCTCTTTAATTTGGTCGGAATACATGTTATTAACGCTATTCAATTTAAATTAAAACTTTAAGGGGACTATACATGTATTTCACGACACTTTGAATTAATTCGTACATGATAATTTTACAAATCATTTACTCCCATAATTTAATATCTATGTCCATGTTTATTTTTTCTATTGTGGGCCACGTAACATTTCAATCAGCACTGCTGGTGTAAGGGAGATAACATCAATTCGTTTGTTAGTTTGCGAACGGTATAGGGGCGATAACTCAGATTTATACATAATACAAATAAGTTTATTGGATAAAGCATAGTCAAGTACACATTACAGATACAATAGTTACATAACAACATATAATTACAAAAATCAACATAAAGAAGGGAAATATATTTAAAACATTATTTAGCTATTTGTATTATATATATATATATAAGATACTTGCATAATCATAGTCTTAACTCAAGCTTATGACCCATTATAAAGTTCACTCATGAAGATACAAGCATCTAAAAGTTAACTATTTTTAAACATTGTTTCTCTGAGATGAAGATATTCTTTTAAATATAAACATGTATTTTTCAATTCCTCTGAAAAGACGGTTGACTTGTTCCACTGGAGATTTGACTGAATGCTTATCAAATATTGTAAAGAATTTGTCTCTTAATATATTGTATATAATGGACACTCAACTAAAAAGTGACATTCGTCTTCAACTTTATTTTTACATAATTTACAGAATCTTTCACAGGCTGGTATAACTGGTTTACAATACCTATCAGTTTCAATGGCTAGGCTATGTGCACTTAGCCTCAATTTTGTTATATGTGAACGTAAATACTTTTTAATATTAAATCTCAAATATTTTTTTCACCTTGAAATTAGATACAATTTTGCTATAAAATGTTAGTTTTCCTGTTTCACTATTTCTTATATGAGTTAACTGATTCATAATTTTGTTTGTATAATATTTGTGAATTTCTTTAGTAAATGTAACATGGGAGAAATCTAAAGTATTTAAGATAAATAACGTTTTTAATTGTTCTATAGATCTCTCCCATGAAGGATAATTTTCAGATTTCATAATTTTATCTTCCTCAGATGCAGATCTTAGAAAATCATATACATATTCTGTGGATGACTCTATTTTTTCAGTCTTTTAAAGCATTTGAACATAAGTTTACAAGCTTTGAAACATAATGGTGTCAGTCCTAATTCTGTATGAATGATAATGTGTTGGTAAAGTGAGCTGCAAAGGTAGAATATATGATTCCGAATGCCAACAGTGATGAAAATCATCTTTTTAAACCTGTTAACATCGGAAAATCCAGCAAGGTATTCGGCTGGATTTGAACCCCTGCTTTGTTGTCATCTATGGCAACACCGCCTGCACTATGTCCAGCGCCCTAGACCACTCGGCCACCTAGGCTATATAAAGAATATAGCTTTCGGTAACCGGGTCTTTCCTCCTCGTAGGAAATCTAGGGTTGTAACATACTGTGGAAGTACTTTTATTCGTGGACATCAATTTTCGTGGTTTTCATAAATATAGCTATTTCGTGGGTACTTTAATTCGTGGTTTCAAATTCTATACATTAAAACTATATGGAAAAATGCATTTCGTTGGGAATTTAATTTCGTGGTTTAAGAGAACCACGAAATCCACGAAAATTGGAACCCCACGAACAATAGTACTTTCACAGTAGTACACGATGAACATTAGGTGTATCTTACCTGTTGCAACCTTATCCTTCTTCTATCTATTTCCTACCCACCTAATGTTCATCGTGTACTATGTTACAACCCTAGATTTCCTACGAGGAGGAATGACCCGGTTACCGAAAGCTATATTTTTTATATAGCCTAGGTGGCCGAGTGATCAAGGGCGCTGGACATAGTGCAGGCGGTGTTGCCATAGATGACAACAAAGCCGAGGGGTTCAAATCCAGCCGAATACCTTGCTGGATTTTCCGATGTTAACAGTTTTAAAAAGATGATTTTCATCACTGTTGGCATTCGGAATCAAATATTCTACCTTTGCAGCTCACCTTACCAACACATTATCATTCATATTATATAGAGCTGTGTGCAACACTATTATCTATATACCTTATGTATCTTACCTGCTGCAACCTTATCCTTCTTCTATCTATTTCCTACCAACCTAGTGTTCATCGTGTACTATGTTACAACCCTAGATTTCCTACGAGGAGGAATGACCCGGTTACCGAAAGCTATATTTTTTATATAGCCTAGGTGGCCGAGTGGTCTAGGGCTCTGGACATAGTGCAGGTGGTGTTGCCATAGATGACAACAAAGCAGGGGTTCAAATCCAGCCGAATACCTTACTGGATTTTCCGATGTTAACAGGTTTAAAAAGATGATTTTCATCACTGTTGGCATTCGGAATCATATATTCTACCTTTGCAGCTCACCTTACCAACACATTATCATTCATATTATATAGAGTTGTGTGCAACACTGTTATCTAATTATGTATGAACAGCTAAGTTGGAGGTCTTATTATGCACACCTAAAATATGCTTCATAATTAAATTTTGTGTTTTTTCAAAAGAAAAATTTAGCAAATTTTCCAAGCTGATCTTGTGATCCGCTATCCAAAGCTCTGAACCGTATGTTAATACGGGGACTCATAGATTGACAAAGTTTCAACCATTTTTGTACTGATAAATTATCTGAAGACGGAATAGCAGCCTTAAGACCAAAAAAGGATTTTCTAGCCTTTTGGGCCAGGATTTTTTCTGCATATTTGAATTTATAAAAGTAGCATAAAGTTTCACAGTTTCAAAGGTAATTACAGAGAGTTGGCCAAACAAAAAAACCATTAGAAGAATTTTAATTTTGTATTTTTTCTGTATATGGAAAGCATTTTACTGGAAAAATGAATGTGGAACAATTCACTCCAAAATGTAGAACATGAAAACTAGATCTTTGCTATTAATAAAACTAAGAATTAATACAAACAAAATTTAACATCAAACACCACGTTTCAGTCAGTTATACTCTGGAAAGACTGCCTCAATACAAAGTAAGTCAAATCATTGTTATTAGATCTTATTACTGTATACAACTAATCTGCAGCTAAGATATTAGAGACTGTATCGCTCGCTCATTTGGACCATGACCTTATGATAATTAAAGAGGCAATACGGCCAATTTTAGCTCAGCTGGCTTAAATCGGTGACCTTTTGTCGTCTGCTAAACATAAACTTTTTTCAAAGGTCTTCTATCCTGAAATTACTGGGCCGATCGGGACTAAACTTGGCGACAATTTAATATTCTTTTAATGGTCCCCTACAAAATGTTTTTGTTGGGTTCCTACCTTATCCAGGATTGCTGCCAGTGAACATACGACCCTTTGGGAAATCCATTCTGTGATCTTATCCTCTGAAACAATTGAGCAAATCGGAACCAAACTTGGCCAAAATAGTCCTGAATTTTTCCTTTAAAAAACCTGTTTTTTAGGTTCGCACCTTATCCAAGATGGGGTCCAGTGAGCACATAGTTTAACATTTGACCCTATGGGAAAACTTTCAAAGATCTACTTTGAAAATATTGATCCAATTGGAACCAATTGGGTGGTCCTCTCCAAACAAATTTTCAGGTTAGTGCTTTATCCGAGCTTAAGATTGTTACCAGAGGGGAACATGGATTAACATGTGACCCTTTTGAAATACTTTTAATGGTCTTTTCTTTCTGAAACCACTGGGTTAATAACACAATACCGAAAGTTACTGTAACTTCAGTTTCTGCATATGGCCATTTCGACAACTTTTGTCTCTTCAGTGCAGATCTGATCAAAACATTTGGAAGACAATAAAACGAAAAGGCTTTTAGAGAACAAATAACCAAGTAGTAGTAACGTGGTTTATCGCATTGAATACCTGTATAGGTCTCTCACGGCATTTTAAACCTGGAGGGACGCCCACTCCATTTGCAATGTAATTTTGGAACCGTTGATCTTCCCTGGCATCCGCTGACTGTCGTGAGACTTCGCAGTCGAATTCCTTGGTGGGTCGATCGTTTTTGGTTTAAAAGGACTTTGAAGAACTCAAAGCCCTAACTACGATATGGGCCGCCGTTAGCATGCATGTCTTGGCCCCGAGAGACCAAGAACCATTCTACACGTTGAATGGTGCAGTTGCCCAGTTCTCACCATCGTACCGGAGTACTCTCGTGGAGGTGGTCGTGCGTCTTCGAGAACTCAAATAACCAATAGGATCTAAATGACAAGCCAGAATTAGTTAAGGACAGAGCTACGTATGAGGTAGATACTCCTTAGTTTTAAACATTATTTTTAACAATTTATGAAAAAAATTGTTTTTTCATTGGAACCAAAGTTTAACTTTGGACTCTTTAACATAAACTATCTATGTTAGCCAAGTTCCAGGCGAGAGATACAGGCTCCTGACGGCTTCTTGTTAAATTATTTTGTTAATGCCTTAGCACCATGGAAAATGTTTGAACATTACCAACACAATATTTTAAAGTTAACCACCAATTTTTTATATCATCTTGTGATCAAGTCTGGTTGTAATTCCGATATTTATGAATACATTTCTTATTGGATTCTATGTTAAATTATTTAACAAATTTCAGCCAACTTGGATGACATATACAAACACAAAAAAGTTTTAAATTGACAATCAGACTCTTATTAACAAATTTGTTTAAATTTTTATTGTGTTTTCACTTATTTTAATGAATTTCCAATAGGCTCTAATATTAAACTATATATGTTCCCCGCGATAGGGCAATCTTTAAAAAGTGCCAACATGGAAGAAAGCCATTTTTTATCTAGGGGACTACCTCAGGACTGTTGTGGCAAAGTTTTGTTCTGAAGGGCTAAGTCGTTTCAGAGGAAAAGATCTCCGAATGCATCCAATATTAAACTATGTTTCCTGGTGGGGGTCATCTTGAATAAAGTGTGAACCTGAGCAAAAACTTATTTGTAGGAGACTATGAAAGGGTTATTTTTGCTAACTTTGGGCCAATTTGAACAGTGGTTTCAGAGAAGAAGAGCCCTGAATGCGTTTTCCTATAGGGTCTAATGTTAATTTAGAACCATTGTGGTTCCAAATGGCTCAGTAGTTTCTTGAAAGAGCTTAATAGGGTCCAATTTTTAACACAGTTCCTTTCTGGTGGCCATCTTAATTGGATAAAGTGTAAATGTGGAAAAAAACAAATTGCTTTGCCGGAGAACACACAAGAACCATTGTTTCGAAGTTTGGTTCGACTTAGCTCAGTGGTTTAGCAGGAGAATATCTTTGAAAGTTTTCCCATAAGATCCCATGTTAAACTATGTTCCGCGATAAGGTGCGGGTGGAACGTTTTTAGGGACCACAAAAGGATTATTGTTGCTAAAATGGTTTTGAATTTGCTATGCTTGATTAGAGGAGAATATACTTGGCTGCATTTTCCCCATTGGGTCCAACTATGTTCCCTTTGGTGACTATCTTTGATAAAGTACGAAAAGAAGCTTTTGTTGTCAAGTTTGGTACCAACTGCATAGAAGTTTCAGAGTACAGATATTTGAAAAGAAAGTTTACGCTTGACGGAAATCGGGTGGAAGAAGACGGATCTACAGTGATAGCCCAAGGGCATGCCCTGATAGCAGAGTGAGCTGAAAGGGGGTTCTAACCCAGGACCAATCCTCTGGATCCGCGAATGCAATTACAAATATGCAATTTCTTCAGTAAACTGATTGTCCTACACTGCTTGTCCTACACTGTTTGCATGTCGTAGTTCTGTAAGTAGTTATATTTTTAGATGATATGTTTATAAGTTAGACTGTTAATTGAAGACCTGTCAATAAATGTGAAACTTCTGGTAACAGTTGAAACAAAGTGTAGATTTTTGAAACACGATATAGATGTGCGGAAACAAGAAGATCAGCGGAAAATGTTATGCGATAATATAACACTACAGGCTCGAAGGGTGGAGCTTGCCTTGCTCGCTCGAATATTTCTGAAACGAAACCTTTACAAAGGCTAGAAAAAATGACAAACCTTTGTCATGATTAAACAACTATGAATCAAATGATTTTATTATGTTCGCTTGTCATTTTTGTTATTTGGGTCACATTTTCGGATTCTCACGCCTTCATCATTTTTTTCTTACCCGACCGACCCCTAATTTATATTCATAATTTCAATTTATACATCTTTATAAGAATTCTGACAAAGTTAAATCCTATCTTTCATGTCGCATCCGCAAATGATAAACTTGGCTTAATGTTAAACCTATAAAAAAATCTATAAATATATATGATTCATAAGAGTGGCCACAAATTAACTATGGAACAAAATAAATATGGTATAGTTGGCCACGATTAAAAAGTAAAAAACACAAGAATACACAAATTAAAAAACATCTGAAAATTACAAAAATTGTTAGGGAAAACATACCTTATTTCCAATTTCTGTAATTTTTAGATGTTTTTTAAATTGTACATTTTTGTGCTTTTTATTTTTTAATCGTGGCCAACTATACCATTTAGGTCAGTTTCCCGCCAAATTTTTAATCACTTGGATCTCAAAGACCAGATTAGCAAGTAGTTTTTTATTATCTTTATTAACTTATTTTTCAATTTTCTAACAAAAATCACATTTATCTAAAATCCTATAAATCCTATTTATTTTTGAAATTAAGCACCAAAGATCCATAACAGTAAAAACAACCAAATATCATCAGCATACTCCTTTTCTAACGCAAAACTATGAAGGGATTCCCCGTGTAATTTAGGTAATATTGCTGAAAACTATGGTTTTAGCTTTCCTTCATGGCTATGCAAGGGTGAGATTTTGCCACCTTTTGGTGTCAATCTTCCGTCACCCGTCCGTCCGTCCGTCGTACTTTTGCTTCTTCTTGAGAACCACTGAATGTATTTGAACAAAACTAAGGATAAAACAACTAAAGTAGAATACCAAAGGAACAAAGCACAAGATTACATAAATCGAAGTCCAGAGACGAGGCAAAAGCAAGATCACCAGAAGACGGAAGATCAAAGGCACTACATGTCCACAAAATACACGAACACTACATATACAACTCAAAAAAACTAAAGCAACTCTAAAAAAACAGAGTGATATCAGATGCTCCGGGAGTAAGTGTGTCCTGCTCTTTATACAGCACCAGTCACACGGTCAGTGAGGCATATCTGTTAGGATTGTCATTTTCTAACCCTGAGATAAAACCAATTGAGAACCATAGTACGTGTAACTTCTCTAACCCTCAAACAGTACCAAGATGAAATTTTGAAAAGTTTTTGTAATCACTTTAGTATTCAAACATGGACTAGGACAAATCGGTACCACAAACATCACTGACGAAGACAAAACTAAAATATAACAAGGCAGAACAAAACAAAAACTAAAGTACTGACAGTGTGAACTCCCATAAAAATTGTACGAGATGCTGACCAAGTGTTATTGATTTGGTATCGATCCGTCATCCAACATGGTCGCTAGCGGCGCACCTAGTTTAAAATTGGACTTTTCTTTCTAAGAACTTCTTCTTGGGAATCACTGAATGGATTTGTACAAAACTTAGCAGGAATGATACTCAGTATGAGGTGCTGACCAAGTGTTATTACTTTGGTGCCGATCCGTCATCGAACATGGCCACTAGCAGCGAAACTTAGTTTGAAATTGGACCCTATGGGAAAATGCATATAAAGATCTTCTTCTTGAGAACTGCGCAAACATGGCATAAATGATACTCGTGAGGTGCTGACCAAGTGTTCGTACTTTGGTGCTGATCCAACATTGCAACCAGCGGTGAACTTTGTTTAACATCTGATCCTCAGGGAAATGCGTGCTTTCTGAAGATTTTCTTCTAGAGAACCATGGCATGAATGTTACTTAAAAGATGCTGATCAAGTATTGTTAGTTTTGTGCCATTAAACGATCTTTCCTCTGAAACAACTGCATGGGTTAATAAACTTAATCACAATGTAACTGAAACGATTCTCTTCAAAACAGATGTCTTTAAAGTCTACACCTTTGGAGTACATTCAAAGATCTTTTCTTCTGAAACCATTTAGCCAGTTAGAAATAATTTTTGGCACAATAGTTCTCTTTAAAATTGTGTTCTCAGATCACTCTCTTATCCAAAATGACAGGCAGTATGGAAAAACTTCAATTTTGGACCTTATAACATAAAGTTTCCTTTATATAGTTTGAAAATGATTGATTGATTGATTAGTTAGAGTTTAACGTCCAATGAGCAATATTTCAGCTATCAGGGCGAGAACAAGTTAATCAATTAAAAAAATGTAAGTAAAAGAAGAAAGAAATAAAGGAGGGAGGGACAGCCGGGGCAACGATTTTTGATTGCCACTGGAAAAGGGGAGAAATGGGTAGGGACAGGAAATTTAGCCTTCTATACGACACCCAATGCGTCTGCTCTCTTTAGAGAAATACGGAAGGGGTCTTTATACTGCATGGAGCGTGGCGTTTCTCCACACAGTTTGGCTACAATGGTTCGCGGACAAGCTTTCCGTATTATTACCCGACTACCCCGCAAAGGCAGGGCATTCCCCTATCCACCACCTGGGGGACGCACCCGGCAGCTCTGCAGCCAAAGCCCCTGAAAACCTATTCAGGTGCCATTCACCTTAGTTTATTGGACTGTACGTATCAGCCATTGTCCAGGCGAGCGATGCAGGCTCTTGAGGGCCTCTTGTTTTCAAGATTTCATTTTAAACCAGGCATCTTTGGACCATTGGTTACCAGTAATATCCGCGCTCTCAACTTTCAGCATATATATATTAACCTACAAAGGTTAAGTGATGCAATCACAATAATATGGCATATTGTAACAAAATGTATCACTTATACCATTTCAGAGAAAACTTTCAGAAAATCATTTATATTCAAATATCACAAATTGACTAAGTCAGTAAACAGGACATAGTCTTCCGACAGGTCTCAAAATGAGGGGGGTTCAACAACAACATTACATTGAACTGATTTTTCCAATAACAGATAACAGGGATTTGTTATTTTCTTGATAACAACAAACTGATTCTTCAAATAACAGATCATTCATCCTATTATCCTACAATGTGGAATGACCATACAAAGCTTGTTACAAATCTCGAGTTTGCATTTCTTTTCATTACAGATACAAGCTTGACAAAACACTACTCTGTGTAATGCCCAAGTCAGAAAACAGGAAGTATATCCTCAGTGGCATGAAGTGACAGGTCTGAAGGTATATCGTACAATACTGTGTCAGAAAAATGGCCTCGTGATATATTTACACAAGGTCTAATACTACATTAAACCATTATTTTCTGGTTTAAACTCGCACTGCCTGGAATACTAAAACAGCGACTAGGCAGTTCGTCTGTATTCCTTGGAAGTTCACAATCAACTGTGCGCAATACAGCAATTTGGGGTCCGATTTAGCCAGTCCGTACAGGGGTCCCACTTCCGACGTAGTTCTGTATTCTGTATTCCTACGCGTCATGCTTCACTGCGACAACTGCATGCGCATAACCATACAGAGGTTACAAAATTTCAAGTTTGTATCATTTTACATTGCAGAGAAGAAACTTGACGCAATTTATTCTGTAACGTGAAAAGTATCAAAAATCGACTTACTTAGTAAATAAGAAGTAGTGAACCAACAAATCTGAAAATATATCAATCTATATGGCATGACCATACAAAGCTGTTGACAAAATTTCAATTTGGTATCATTTTCCAATAAAAAAAAAGCTTGACGGAAAATTACTCTACAAAAGTGTCGAAATGGACTAATTCGGTAAACAGGAAGTATACCCCGACATAGTCTGACATGACCATAGAAAGCCCGACATAGCCTGACATGACCATAGAAAGCCCGACATAGTCTGACATGACCATACTTCGGAAAGCTTATGATGCATTTGCAATGACGACTGCATATTCTGGGCCGATCGATCAATGAAAGGGACACCGTTTCTTTCAACATTCCAATTTGCCCCAGTAGTTTCAGAGAAAATGATCAAGATATGTTTTAGTATAGCTTAATGTTAAACTTTGTTCTGCACCAGGCATGTTTGTTGCCTGATCTGAACAACTGAGTAAACTTTGTTTAAGACTTACTTTATTCCAACAGTTCAGATTTGATCATCTGACATTTTTCTCCTATAATTCAATGTTAATTTTTTTCCTTGCTCGATATTCATGTTCATATGATTTCGGAGGGTTGAATGAACCGATGACCAAATTAATCGAAATTAAGACACCTACGTTCTTGCTGTCGTATTTTCATTTTATTTTTATTTATTTATTTATTTTTTGAAGATCGGAACGAAGATATTATTTTTTAAAGAACCTGTCACACTTTATTGCTGTTAGGTACAATCTGCTTCAATGGTTTCAGAGGGGGGGCTGACAAAATGCAAAAAGTTGACGGAAGGACGAAAAGCAAAGCCACGGAAATAACCCGCATTGACCATTTTGGTAACAGCAATTTTATGATAGCTCTTGCAGTACTCTTTTAGTTTAATGGCAATGGGTTTTTGCTTTAAAATATTACCTAAAACCATACCTCCATCTTAAACCAATCAATACATGAAAAAGTAAGATCTAAGATCCCGTGATGTGGCTTTCCAATAAAAACGTGTCTTTTTCTAATATTGATATGTTGACGACGGACATTCTAGATCATTCTACAGCTCTTACAGGACGCATTCATTTAGCTTGTTCGCTGTTTATGATTTTTATTTATTTATTTTATTATTTTTCTATTAGTCTTGTCATAAGGTTAAGAATTCTTAGAGGTAAAGGAATGAAGGTGGAGTGTAAAAAAAAGAAAAAGGAGTAAAAAAGTAAAATCATGAAATCGAATAAAACTGATATTTTATGACCTCTTGGTCCCTTCTTTTCATCCGAGCTTAAGCAAGTTCGCATAGCAGCTGACAAAATGTTTAAGCTAGAGTGGAGTTGTCTCCCTTCTCACATGTGAGAAAATTTCAGCACTACGGTATACAACAGTAGCTGTACGTTGTTTTCCCCAGTGTTTGATATACAACAGTCGCGGAATTCTAAGCCAGTACATTTTAGCCATATTACTACGCATAGTATTCCCCCAGTGCAGTATATCTTATGCCACCAAGTACATTGTTTTCATCCCAACAGTATATCTTATGCCACTACGTACATTGTTTCATCGGTCATAGATGTCCAGCAGTATATCTTATGCCACGAAGTACATTGTTTCCTCGTTGCTATTTGTCAAGCAGTATATCTTATGCTACTATGTACATTATTTTCCTCGGTGTTAGATGTCCAGCAATATATCTCAATACAATTGTTTTCCTCGGTGCTAGATGTCAGCAGTATATCTTATGCCACTACGTACATTGTTTTCCGCGGTACTAGATATCCAGCAGTATATCTTATGCCACTTCGTACATTGTTTTCCTTGGTGCTAAATATCCAACAGTATATCTTATGCTACTACGTACATCGTTTTCCTCGGTGCTAGATGTCCAACAGTATATCTTATGCCACTACTAAAATTGATTTCCTTGGTGCTAGATGTCCAACAGTATATCTTATGCCACTACGTACATTGTTTTTATCGGTCATAGATGTCCAGCAGTATATCTTATGCCACTACGTACATTTTTCCTCGGTTCTAGATGTCCAGCAATATATCTTATGCCAATACAATTGTTTTCCTCGGTGCTAGATGTCCAGTAGTACATCTTATGCCACTACGCACATTGTTTTCCTCGGTGCTAGATGTCTGGAGCTTATTATCTCATGCCACTACATACATTGTTTTCCTCGATGCCAGATGTCCTGCGGTATATCTGATGCCACTATGTGCATTGTTTTTCTCGGTGCTAGATGTCCAGCATTATATCTTATGCGTACATTGTTTTCCAGCAGTATATCGTATACCACTACGTACATTTGTTTTCCTCTGTTTTCCTCTGTGCTAGATGTCCAGCAGTACTACGTACATTGTTTTCCACGGTGCTATATGTCCAGAAGAATATCTTATGCCACTACGTACATTGTTTTCCCCGATGCAAGATGTCAAGCAGTATATCTTATCCCACTATGTACATTGTTTTCCTCGGTGCTAGATGTCCAGCAATATATCTTATGCCACTAAGTACATTGCTTTCTCCGATGCTAGATAACCAGCAGTATATCTTATGCCATCACGTACATCGTTTTCCTCGGTGCTAGATGTCCAGCAGTATAACTTATGCCACTACGTATGTATTGTTTTTTCTCGGTGCTAGATGTCCAGCATTATATCTTATGCCACTATGTACATTGTTTTCCTCGGTGCTAGATGTCCAGCAGTGGATACTTTTTTACGTCATCATTATTTACATGTACATACTAGTTTTCCTCATGGCCACAATTAAGGAAGATTCTTGACGGGTGTTTTCAGTAATAAACTGTGACTCTGCCAAAAGAACTTTAACGGGACACTGAGATCAGCCATTTTATAGAGCGGGAATTCGGAATAAATGCATCCTTCGGGAAAAAATAGTATGTTTTCAGTTTGTTATCCTGTAATTAAGATGGCTTATCTAAACATCATAACTAACGCGTTTCTTGTTTTAGCGAAACACCTAGGGTTGTATTCCGAAAAGTTTTGCCAGGCCTGAAATTTTCAGACACTTGTTCTCTCAATAGTATAAGGAAAGCAAATATTTCTTCACTGGTAAGTAATTGTGAAAATGGATGTTAATTAAAGAAAACAAATCAATACACTGAAACCGGAGTGTGAAACTATAAAAACCTGAGATTATATATCACCAATTTCTGCTGTTCGGCAAGATCCTGCTACACTTCAAAGACCCTTTCAGCAGCAAGAGGAATTGAATCAAATTTGGAATGCATGTGTCAGTAGTAATAAACTCGAAATCTAATGGTTTACAACACTGCCTTAAACATCAGTTATATCGTGGTAACTACTTAAATTTTATAGAGTGACAATACTGAAATGGAATAAAAATGATAGCGCAAAACTCTAGCATATTTTTTGTAGTTTCATTCCAATTTTCAAGTTTCTGTCTTGAATTTTCAACATAGGAATCTTTGAGAGAAAAAAATCTGAGTGGCCGATATGGGCTTCCGTATTATAGTCCAAAGACTTGATACCTTGTATTTATTTTCTGAACCAGTCCTTGTATGCCTAGGCTTCATACGAATACGAGGTAGATCAGTAAAATTGTGACACACGATTAGTTTCTAAAAATATTCCGACTGTCTCAAAAAGGGTGTCATTTCAAAATCACCACATGGTAAAGACAACCAACAAAGTCACTTCATAACTGACACTTTCAAAATTACTGCATGATATCGACACCCAATAAAATCACAGTATCGTAACGACACCCCACAATATCACAGAACGGTAACGACACTGCACAATATCACAGCACGGTAACGACACTCCACAATATCACAGCGCAGTAACGACACTCCACAATATCGCAGCACGGTAACGACACTCTACAATATCACAGCACTGTAACGACACTCCACAATATCGCAGCACGGTAACGACACCCCACAATATCACAGCACGATAACGACACCCCACAATATCACAGCACGGTAACGACACCACACACTATCGCAACATGATAACGAAATCCCACAATATCACAGCATGATAACGACCAGGGTTGTCACACACCCGGGAAAACGGGAAAAACCCGGGATTTTCGTTTTAGGTGCTCCCGGTCGGGATAAAGCCGGGAAAATGCGAAAAATAACAAGAATCCGGGAAAAATCCTTGAAAAACGAACTTCCCTTTAACGCCCATAGTTATTTTTCCACATGCGTCGTAATTAAATAGCCGTCAGTTAAAAACTTCGTGATTGTTCACTTGTACCACCGACTGTTGCACATCTCGATCTGATGCGCTTGTCGAAAACTCTGAGTTGAAGTTCCACAAAGAAGACATTAAGAGGTATTGACATACATGTATTGGTCAGCAAATAAAAGTGACAATACAAGTTAGAGTCGATTAGGATAAAACGACAAAGGCAAATCCTACATGAACTCAAGATAGCTTATTCTCGACTTTGTTCAGGCCGGAAAGTTTAGCTAATGGTGAACTGAATTTAAATTTTATGAAGTTAATCAATTGAAATCATTTGTATGGGAAACATGCAGCATGCAGAGGTGTTTACCACTACGGATTTTCCGTATTTTTTACGGATTTTCAAGTAAAAATACGCACTACGGATTCACATTGCAAATGTTTACTAAAAAAAAAACGGAAATGAAACATACCTATTGCCCGAAATTTGGCAATAACTGTTAAAGAGAAGATTCCGATAGAAAAAACAACGTTCTTTAAAGCGCACAGTTTATATGTCTTTGTCAAACAATGCAGCCGGGAGCCTCCCCAGTTGTGGATAGCGAAATGCTCTGTCTATGCGGGGTCTTCAGTTCAAAATTCGAAAAGCACACAAACCATACGAGACAAACTGAGTGCAAACGTCACGCCCTATGAGACCCCATCTATGTGTCTTGCACAAGAGCAGACCCACTGGGGTCGTATAGAAGGAAGGCTAAATTTCCTGTCCCTACCCATTTTTCAGTGTCGATCAAAACTCGCTGCCCTATTCATCAATTCCTTCTTCATATCTTTCCTATTGTACTTATATTTTATTTGAATTGATTAGTTTGACCCCTTATATAAAAAGGCAGTCTCGCTAGGGGTCGCATAGAAGGCTTAATTTCCTGCCCCTACCCATTTTACCATTTTTTCCAGTGGCAATGGGATAATCAGATTGCAGCACAGAAAGCCTGACCGCGAACCTTGTGGAGAAACGCTATGCCGCAAGCAGTTTAAATACCCCTTCTATATTTCTCGTGCAAGAGTAGACCCACCAGGGGTCGTATGGAAGGCTAAATTTCCTGCCCCTACCCATTTCCAGATTTCCTTTTACTTTTGAATTATTTTGTTTTTATCTATATACAGCTGAAATATTGCTCACTGGGCTTGAACCAGAGACATGTACCTTTATGTCTCTGTTAAAACCCAANAAAAAAAAAAAAAAAAAAAAAAAAATCGCACCAACTCAAACCAAATGAAATTTGACTTGATCTTAGGGTAAAAAAAATCAACAAAATAAGAAAATTCTACCGTTTGGAATTTCTTATTCAACTTCAAACTGACATACTATCAGTTATAAAAGCAAATGGCGAAATTAGTGGTCTCGCACAATGCAGAACAAATTAAGCAACACCTCAAATGAAGAGCACAGATTGTTTACATAAATGACTAATGCATGTATTTGTTGAGATTTTGTGTGATGTACATATACTCCATATCCTTTCGTAGTTTGTTTATGAAGATGAGTGATTGACCATCTAAATATCTCACAATTTT